>JAUMTS010128884.1:0-15974 GCA_032273385.1 Ophiopholis aculeata | reverse complement strand
ACTCCGACTAGGAACCCACGTCTGAACATGACTATTACTAGTTGTAAGTTTTACTGCCAGTGCTTGTCATCACTTATTAGCAATTATTGTTCCCAAGTGGAGGGTATAAAATATCAACAAAGATTTGATAAAATATAAGCACCGCCCATCCAACAGTGAGACATTCCAGACGACCACCTGCTGTGTTTACATCTGGTCTTGGCTAACCATGACTTGACATAAACAAATGTGACCTTGTTAACTCATAGTGTCTTATAATTGTGTCACTTGCTAGCTGTATTATATTATTATTTTCAAGTTCAGTGAAGTTTTTTGTAAAAATGTTATTGTTGGTATCAAATCGAAGTTCAGAACATGTCAAATCACAGGGAACTTGCCTCATTAATGTTTTTTAGGCAAAAATTCTCTCACAGCTAGTTTTACAATCATCCAAAATAGTGGTAAATCCAATAACGCAAAAGTTCAATTATTCACACCCAAAGATAGAAATGAAAGAGAAAGGAGAGCGCTTTACAAACTGGAACACATACAACGTAGATACCTATTATTTTTTAGTATTAAAGATTCTTTATTTCCAAGACAAAGAAATATATTCCACGAAACACCATGTGTCATGTGTGCGTTTTTCTTAATATTACTAGATTCAATGACTATATCGAGGGAAGAGGTTCAACATATAAACATATTATTATCTGACATGAGAATCAAATCTTGTTTGAAACTTTATGATATTGAATAGGAGTGGGAACAAAATAAGTGCATTCAAAATTACTATTTTATCACACTATTATTTGTATTAATGTTTTTACAACTTTAAAAAACAAAATCATATACAAGATGACACAAAACAAGGCCGCTATTACTTATTACGTTCCATTTTGGTTTTGACACATTTTTCATGGATTTAGTTTTAAATTGTACATCCCAATTTTGATTTGTATTTGAAATATATTGAACATCTTTTCACTACTGAGTGTTTTTGAGTTTTGGCTAATTCTACAAAATTCAACGAAGATTGGTGAAGTTTTTTCAACCAACTCATTAGCTTAGGCTGAAAATAGACCTTATTAACAAGAAACCATCTTTTTAACAAATTGTTTACTATACAAAATATGGTATTATCAACTTCAAGAAATTTCAAAAGATTTACAGCTTTTGACTATAAGAGTGATAAACTAATTTTTGTTTAAAATGGAATAAATATTTTTGATTTATTTGCAAACCACAAAATCCTCATTCTTAATCAGAATTCTTGGAACAATATGATTCATTGCCAGCAATCAAACGGTTTCCATTGAAATGCTGCATGAAAAGTTAAACAAATTAACATATCGACATCATGTTAGTTGTTTAATATACCACAGTTCTGGTTGGTATGCCTCAAAACTGCAGTGTAAGTCAAAAAGACAACAAGGTACTAACTCTTCCATGCATAGTGAACAATCTAAAATAGAAGTGTTTTACTTTTCTGGCCACTTCCAAAGTCTAATATGGCTGCTGTTGCGGCAGCTGCCCGTGTTAGATGCTGCTGCATTTGTGGGATAGTGATACATACGGCAAAGAAGTCGTATAAAAGTTTGATTCCGCAAGCTTATCTCAATAAGGCTCAGCAAGTAGAAGAGAAGAGAAAGAAAGCAGCTCGAATAAATGACATCCAGAGCATCGTTGGGTCCATAATTGACACCAGCAAATTCTCCTGCGCATGTGATCCTTGTTTCCGTCGGGTGCAGAAGATCAAGTCTTGCAGGCGTGAAGCAGAAGAACTGGAAAGAAAGGTTCTTGGAGACTTCAGGATAGTAACTGACAAAGAAAACAGAACTCCCGCGACAACACCGTCAAAAATACGGAGCGGCAAGAGGCAGTCTGAAGGGACACCGTCCAAAACTTTTTCTCCAAAATCTGCACCTTCAACGAGAAAGCGAGTTAGTCTCTTCAGTGCTACAACATCTAACCAGGCCTCGCCATCATCTATAGTGAAGCCAGTAATTGCTGAGGTTAGTGCCTTTATTCATTCATGAAAGTGTACTTGATTTTATTATTTTTGTCAGAAAACTTTTCCTGTACCCTTAAAAACTATTTTGATGTCATTTTTAAAAACTATTTTAAGATCATTTTTTTTTTAATTTGAAAATTAAAGAGGGCTAGGCCGATTTCAGCATCATCTCGAGAGTTCCCCGTGGGCTCGACCCGTAAGCTAGTAGTACTAATTTTGATACCAAATGAAAGCCCATATTTTTCTCGATATCATCCTAAAGTTTTACCTCTATATTCATTGTACTTTTTGAGATATTATATAAAATGTGAGTTTATTGGCATACCAATTATTCACTGCTTTTGTATTATAGCAGCCTCATCCCCAGTGTTACACATGTATGTATTTGCGTCTTTGGAGCCTAAACAAGGTGCTTCATTGAAGGGAAAGGTTTTAAAAAATATGTTGTAGGGGTCGATGTTAACTATTGGAGGTAAAAAAGGGATATGTAAAAAAAGCGGCATAGCCCCTTTGAAAGTACGACAACTTATAAATGTTAGACATACATTTTCGACAAATTTCCACCTGGAAACTATGAAACAGGTTATATGGTCACTAAAAGCCCTTTTTTAGAAATTCAAATGTGTTAAAATAAAAGTAAGAAAATTCAGAACATTTGTATTTCGCTGATTTTTCAACTAGAACTTGAACGATTTTCCACATGAAACAGCTAGGTCTTTTAGGGTCGACATTTTTAGAAATTTAAAAATTCAACCCAGAAATTAATGTTCTGCATGAAACACGTCATTGAAGGCGAGGTTATTATTTTTAGAAATTCAAAAATGCTGACCCAGAAGTGCGAACATTTCAGACATTCGTTATATAAGGGGCACCGGACAAGTTCAACATCATCCCCAAATCCCCTCCCCCCTCCCAAAAAAAAAGATTTTTATACCAATATTGGTGCCTTTACATATAAAATGATCATGTGAAAAGTCTTATTTGCGACATTGATTTTTGATTTCCTTTTAATTTCTTATTTTCGTCAAGTTGTGCGGTAATCCCATCTCCTTTATGAAGTTTCAGGACAATAGTAAACTCATCATCATATCATATTTTTCCATCTATCATGCTCAAAGTTTTGGGTGTTAGATATTTTCCTTTCACTTATAGGGGCGCATCATTCATATTTTGACACTAGGTGTAAATGCTAAAAACATTAGAATATTTTAAGTGGAATTGTGTTATATGACTTCTATAATAGACCCATATAATAACATAAAAAGTATTTTAATCATAAAGAACCAGTTGGTCCTGAAATGATCTATGATAAAAACTCCTTGGTGAGTGCAGCAGAAGTTTAATTTTCTATTTTTTATACATTTATCATGTACTTTATTTGACTCATTTGTCTCTGAAATAGTTGGATTAGTATTTGTTTATGTTTTTACACAGATATCTGTGTGCCACACACGCTCTGGTGTCACTGCTAAGAGAGGAGTCCCAGAAGATTGGATACCAACCATAGAAGCACTGTGTATCCAAAATGAAGATGTGGCATCAGCTGAGGCTGCAAAACTGCCATCTATTAAAGCAGAAGTCTTTACCCAATTGATAAACGATGTCAAGCGAGAGTGCTCATCTCTTTGCAACAGATCGTCACTGTTCAAACTTTCAAAGGCTGAAGATTTGAAGAAGTTCTCATCCATACAACAAGAAGAAGAGTTGGTGACATCTGCACCAGTACTTCACATGGTCTTGAAGGCTGCAGCAACTAATCCTGATCAGCTGCAAAGAAACAAAATAAAAACAGGCGAGACTATTGTTCATGGCATTACAGCAGCGGCAGGAACACTTCTGTATTGCAGATCACAGCTGATGAACGCCCAGCAAATGATGACGGCACTGCAATTGCGGCAAGGTGGCACATCTACAAATGCCATGGATCGCCTACACAAACGATACATGTGCGTTTCACCGCAAAGCGTAATAGGTCTGCAAGATCAATTTGCAGAACACTTCGATAAAGAAGTCAAAGAGTGGCAGGAAAAACTAGTTGAAGAGGAGTCCATCGCCAAAGAGTACACAGCAATACTGGGTAGTGCCGACAATGACGAGGCAGAAAAGATACTAAACGAATTCAACAAAAATCGTCATCCTGGTTATGCTCTAGTTGGAGACAACGTTGACATCAGGGTGAGAATCACATAAATTCCATAAAGTATTGATAAGAGCTAATTCATTTTGTTTAAGATAAAGATTATATATTTGGACACTTTACTTAGGGGTTCAAATAACATGGGTTCGGAACTTGAGGCATGCATCTTGAATTCTGTCAAACTTATTTAACATTTGATTTCTTGGTAGCTTGATTCACGCTTGAAACATAAAAGTACTATTAGAAATAAAAACATCATAAATTAAGCAACAACAAAAAAATAAGCAAAATATTTAAATTACATTTGACCTAAAATATGCAGATGCATGGTTTAAAGCAAACATTGTCATAATTATATGATTTAATTATTTAGTTCACTTTACCCGTGGTACAGCGTAGTTGATTATACTTAAAGTGTAAACACAAGTTGAAACATGTCATTGGACAACTGGAGGAAAATTAGTTGTATTATTCTTTATAATGTCATATAATATATGTATAAGAAATTCCGCCAAGTCATAAAATAGAAGCGTGTGACAGATGAACCCCTCAACATCTAACTGTCACAACTTGTCTGGTGTGGACATCGACTTACAATGTTCAGTCTTATGCACGGATCAAAATACTTAGCATGAGTACCGTATACTTTATGACATCCATTTCAGCCATTTGTCTAAACGGTTTTTATGGCGTTACTCGCCACTGGCTTCTTTCTCTATACCTTTCGTGAATTTAAGGATGGCTTTTGAGGCACATTCTGAGACATCATAATTCAAAGACTTAAAACATAAGCATGGTAAGGATCACATTTTATGGAGAAATAACTACCATCATGCATGTCACATGAACTTTTAAATTGCAAAATTTGAACAATTTAGTGAAATGATTAATACGAGGATTCAAATGCGCTACCAAGTTTGTGATCCCTGATTTCAAATGAGAACGTCATTGAAGAATCTCACACACATTTCAATCGCACAGAAAATAGCATGATCATTGCAATGTTGGCATTTTACATTATATTAGCATTTCACTTAAATTTCAAGTTCTGATTTCTTGACAGGTTCATCCCAGGTACATGGGCATTGGGAAGCAGACGAAAGATCTGCATATGTTCAATATGCTTGTTGTAGAGAGTAGGATTAATGCCTACCACCTTCCAAATGACAGACCTATGGCCAATTTTAAAGATTTCAACATGCAGGAGCTTCTTCCTAATGTAGAAGATAGTGCCCAGTTGAGAAAGAATTGGGGTGTCTTGGCTGGCCGTGTGATGATCCACTTCATGCCTCAAGTTGCTGCATTGATCAAGCCTTACGTTCCAGAAATAATAACTCATCAGTACATGAAAGAAATGAAGCAGAAGAGCAAAGTGGTAGGTACATTACATTTTAAGTAACATATTTAAAATGACATCCTAATATTGAGATAAAATACATGCATTTGATTTTTAAGAACATATGCATTCGGCAACTGAACTCAAACTGACAATATAAAGGTGAAACATATATCATGAGCATAATGAGTTCCGCCCGCGTATGGCCAACTTTTACTGTTAACATGCATTTATATACTTTTAAACACATCCTGTTCAAGTTTGCAAGTCGTTGGTCTTGAGCAGTTAAAATATTGTATTTGGTAAATAAAGGGCGAGTATAAAATCTGTATTGACCATTAGATACTGTCTTATTGCCCATTATATAGTTTGACTAATTTGTCTAAATACGTTTTACAAGTATCTCCCACATCAGGATCCCATAATTTAGGTATAGCATCAGAGTACAATACAGAATATATATACTTGTGACCATCGTGGTCAATGTGTGGCAATCACAAGACTATATTAATTTAATGTCCTTTTTTCTTAGAATCTATACAACTTAGTGATGTTTCACTGACTCATATCCATAACACAAAGAATGGAATCTGCCAACATTATTTCCGTTTTAGTTCAGACCATGGAATATGCATTCGTTTGTCTGTGAAAAAACACCCCAAAATGTTTGATGGGATGTTTCATCTTTGATGTTGATATTTGTGTGATTACAACTGCACTCCGCGCTCCAAGAGTATAATTGCAAATACATAAATAACCAACATTGAGAATATATATAGACATACATTACTAACCAATGTAATGTTTGAGAAATCAAATAGCTCCTGCTTTTAATATGAGTATGGCCTGTGTAAAAAAACATTTGCACACCCCATATTGTAGGGAGTCACACGATTCTCACTTGATTGATAAGTATTTTCTGTTACTTTTTGTCAATTAAAGGTTGATTTAGGTGTGATTATGAAAAATGAGAACACCACAGAAGGAATGAGAGATATAACTGTCCACCAGCATACCTACGTGCCAGCGCATGATGAAGAAAAACCTATAAGAATATTGTCGGTTGGGGACCAACTTACCGTAGAGAGACAGTGCAAAGCACTGGAGGATGTCCGAGATTCCCCGACAGCAAGCAAGCGCCATGATGGTCTCATGCCTGTGTTTGGTGATTTTCATCTACTAGGAAATTACTATCAGGTGAGATCTCATTTTGCAAACATATATACTTTTAAAAGTTATTACATTTAAATATTTAGATCTACTGTGAGTCTACCGGGTATAGACCCACGTCACAGTAATTTGCCAATTTTGCCAATGTACAAGTTCTGTGGTAGACTGCATGGAAGTGCGTTATTTGGCAAGTGCTATTAATTTATGTTCGATTTAAAAATAACAGTATCATAAACATGCCACATAGAATTGACTCTGAAAACTATAATTATGTTAAATAAAAGAGAAGTTGTCTTATTGTCTGTCTGTCAGATAACATTTTCAGCACAAGAAAACACAACTTATAGTCACATATTTGAAACAATTGTATAGACTACTCATGTGCACTTCATCCAAGTTATGATAACTCTAGATAAGGTATGTAACGTTTCTGTCTGATGTTGTTGTTACAGGCAATATGGAAAAAGTGCTTCAACAAGGCATCGGTTGGTGATGTTGGGACACTTGCCGCTTCCAAAGTCGTTTTGCATACCAAAAATGTGCCTGACATTAATCCAATGAAAGACATGAACGCCACCAAGTCATTCTTAGACAAATACACCAATGCTCTAATAATAACTGCAGCACTAGAGTTCTTTGGAATGGAGACTGTGTCATCTGAACCTACAAATAACATATATGATCCTACAGTCTATGCTAGCCAGGAGGAATTCACCAGCACTGTTCTAAACAAGTTTGTTGATACATATGCACTTCCGTCAGAGCAGGACATTTCTATGTCTGCTGACATCCAATGTCCTATATGCAACAAGAAGATGAAGCAGATGGACGGTTTGAGAAACCACATCAAGAATGCGCATGAGGTAGACGCAACCATCAAAGACCATCACGATGCAGTGTATGCATATAGCTGCGCAACCCTTTCTATGTGCATGCTTGCAAGAGAGTTCGATGATGCGCGACAACTGGGAGATGGATCAAGGTTGATCACTACCATGAAATATATGCTATTATATTTCCGCTCAACTGGTAAGGTGAAGTACGCACATCAGATATTACGGCATTTGGCAGCAGTGAAGTGCTTTTTGACGCCTCAGGAAGCTGAGCATGTGGTATGGGACAGGTTTGTGAACGCAAAAGGACACGCCGACACTAACAAAGAACTTGATAGAACAATAGAACACCGTAATCGGATTTTCAAGTCTCAGGCAAGACAGCTTCATGGCCAAGTTCAACAGACCACTGTGGACAGAATAAGCAGGTCATGCCAGCACATCGACAAAGTGCTGATGCAACAGGACAAAGCTACAGCGCGCAAGGCTTCAAGTGGGAAACGCAAGCAGCCCAACGAAGATGATGACATCTTGCAGCTAATCAGTCATATGCACGGTGAACATGTTTTTGCTAGCCAAGGTGACGGGCGCTACCACCAGGCCTTCCCAGGATTCACGCGTGGGCATGTAATAAGCGTGGACCATCGTCAATTCCACCAGTGGATGAATAATACGCTTAAGGAACTGTCCAGGAAACACATGTTTGAGCAAAATAGCGATTGAAGTTCAACACTAGTTAATATCTAAACCGGAAGGCACAGGTATTACACTGGTGTCATGAACTACAGCGTCCTAGTGCTAGAATGTCCAGATGACCATTCAATTGTATAGTAATTTATAACTTACTTTACTCTGTCAAACATCGTGCACTTAGGAAGCGATCACTTTTTACCGTGGGGCGGAGGAAATCAGGGGGAGGGACACAATTTTTTTTAAACATGAAGGAGCCGGACAGAAAATGTATTCTGGCAAAGACAACAACTTTTCGCATTGCCCATAAGGTACATGGATTTTTTCTGTGTTCATGAAACTAAGGGGGATGATGAAAACATTATGGTATATCAATCACTTTTCTCCAAAACTCACCGGTTCTAAATACAAACTTTATTTTATTATCGCCATGTAATTCATAGTAGACCTACATGTGCTATGATATAGCAAAGTATTCTATGGATATAGCACATTACGCATCCTTAAGGACTCAGCTTGTTTAAGGGGTGACGCACTACTTGAATAATTTCTACCGTAAATAACCGGATGCTAATTTTGCATTCTTTATTTTAGAATAAACCCGCATAAAATGTTCTTGTTGATAAGCATCATGAAGGGTTACTTCTTACGTCATCAGAAATGACTTTTCAATGAAACTTTGTGAAAGCACAACATAGCGTCTTCAAAGAAACTGTGTTTTGAGCTTGTTTTGAGGTGCTCTAACCGTCATTAAAGTCGTTGTTTGTAAATTACGGTTTGGTCATATTCGGTAGAAATATTTCAACTCTATTAACATCCATCTACACCCCTTAAGTTTAAATGTTCATTGCAGTGGGGTTGGTACATTTAGGGCACCCACTATTCTGCATGCGCGCGCATTCAATTTCTGATCTGACAGTCCTTTAAATTCAAAACATATGTCATAGTAATTGATTTTTTTTCCTCATATAATTTCAAAAACGTTTATCAAGTTAATCTTAAGAAATATTTTTTTTTTAATGTATATACAGCCGAATGAAAATAAATTAAAATTTTAATATTTCTTAAAATTAACATGATAAACCTCTTTGAAATTATGAGAAAAAATTATCAATTACCATGGCAGATGTTATAAACAGGACTGTCAGAAACTGAATGCAGGTTGGTGCAGACAAGTGGGTGCACTAACTGCACTCATTTAACCCTTTTAAACTTTATTTACAATATGAGTTGATATATAATATGACAAATAAAATAGTGTTAATACCTGTTACGTTTTTTATATCCTGCTTTTATTGTCTTCACCATTGATATTTAGCTGTGATTGGCCCTGTCATGAGAAGCCGTTCCCGGAATAGCCTTTGTGTAGGGGTATTGATACGCTGTTTAAGGGGTCTCGAACGGGTTGAGGAATTTGCAACAAAAATTACCAGGAAAATATTTTGTGTTCTTTATTTTAGAATGATCCCTCAGAAAATGTTCTTGATATTCATAATACATCATGCAGGTTGCTTCTTAGTTACTCAGGAATGATAATTTTTCATTGATTTGAAGTACTATCTTTTTAAAGCTATATATATAGTGGATAGTCTCCCCTTGACAATGTTTACATTTTCATATACTTAAGGGAACAAGCCAAAATATTGAGGTCTCCTATAAACGTAACAAGTTTGTTTCTTGGCTGACCCCTCCCTCCTACCTGAAACGTAACATTGAAATATCAAAAAGTATAGCGACAGAAGTGTTTTTTAAAAAACGTAATCAGCGTTTTGGACCCCTTCCCCTGGCCAGAACTTCTTTGATATTTTGATTTGGTCCCTAAAGTTAAAGCAAACTCGAGTCATGATCCAACGTATTTGTTAATGCAGCCCCGGTATATGATCGATGGCTGTGGTCCGTGGGGAGCTGGTGAGACCAGAATTTGGGAAGATAATAATCTTTATATTTCATGTTTCAATTGATCAGTTACTGAAGAATTGGTGGACCTACAAGAATTTACAAGCAATCTATGTTCTACTTTTTGCTATACAGCTACAGTTTGTTACTATTACTAAACTACATTGTCATTCGCTGAATTCGTCGCTTGAAGACGAAATTAAACGGTTTTCATACTCGTCGTCTTCATCTTCGTCGTCTTCATCTTTGTCGTCCTCCTCTTTATCGTTATCATCATTCTCATTTTCCTCCTGCTCATCATCCGTTCCATTGCTTCCATCACTTTCCCTATTCTCAGTTTGAGCATCATCAAGTTCAATTAACGGGCAAGACCCGACAACATTTTGCAAAATCTGCCATATTTTGCGCGTGTGACTCAAGTCGTAGAACGGGTATCGTTTTGTGAACTCTTCTAATGTGAATGCGTAATTGGCTTCCCGCACAATGTCGTCAATATATGACATGGGAATACCGCTTGTTACATCACTGCCTGCGAGGTAGCGTATCTGGTTCGTATCTAGAAGACTACACCGGTATTCAATGAGAGACGCCATCAAGCCCTCGCGATTTTCGTCTGATAACTGTCGCTGAATCATTGGCAGTCGCATATTTTCTTCAATTTTGTTAAAGTTCTCAATGATATCCGTTTCCTCAATGCACGAATTTGGGCAAGTTGAGTCATTGCACACGCATTTCTTCGCGCATATATCGCAGCATGTGTGCTTGCAATCTGAGTCAGTGGATGGATTAGATACTAGTAGTGAAAAAGCCTGCAGCAGGACTTTACGGCGACACTGCTCTGTATTGGACACGTACCTCTTCATATCAGGATCAGTTCTTGTCCCTTGGTACATTCCCTTGTATGTTATTATTGCAGACACAGACTGCTTCCCATCTCTGCCGCAACGACCACTTTCCTGCATGTAATCGTCCACGGCTAGAGAAGGTCCGACGTGGATAATACAGTTAACCCCCTGCACGTTGACACCCATTCCAAAGGCAATGGATGCGAATAAAACTCGGATATGCCCTTCAGTGTTTTCAAAGTCTTTGACCACTAATTTTTGCACTTCACTATCAGTGCTGCCATGATACATGGCAAACAATCCACATTTCCTTCCAAGTTCATGTTCAAAAATACCATAAAGGTTTGTGCACTGGCTATGTGACCTGCAAAATATTATGGTCCTTGGGGTTTTCTCTTTAGTTTCTTTCAGCTTCTGGATAAGCCACCAAAATGCATTTGGATCTGTTGGTTTCACAGCAGAGTTTATGATAACATACTTGATGTTTGGCCTGTCAGGTGATTCGCTTATAGTGAGAACATTGGCCAATGCAAGACTTTTGATGACAGTTGCCTTCACTTTGTCAGTTGCGGTGGCTGTTAAAGCGACGACTGGAACATAACTGGGTAAGAACGCTCTTAGTTCTGCTAAGGCCGAATACTGTTCCCTAAACGCCTTGGTGTTTGTGTCAGAGTGACCCCTGCAAGAGAAGGAGACAGAATGAGTGGATGTTATGTTGTAAGCATTCACGAGTCTAGGAAAATGCGCATACTGACAAAGTGGCTACATTATTGTTTGTCCCACATGATAGTCTTTTATTTGCTGATCATACTAAAAGCCTAGGCCTATTTGTGCATGGGATCTGTATCATCTTTCACAGATCTCAAGGTTTACTTTTAAACGTGATACTTAGCCTAACCATGCTAATTTTGATGACAAGTTTGTTAATTAGCAACATACCTTACTGTTATTTCATTGGAAAAACTGGGTAAAACTAGGCCCATAAATGAACCAAAAATTCATGAAAGTCAATTTATTGTTGTAAAATGTTTTTGTTGTGTCTATACTACTCAGCTCAGAAACAGGAATGATTATTCCTACACTTCTCTGTTGATTGTTTATTATTACTAACAATAATAAAAGTAAATACTTATCACATACCATTTAGCTATGCAGTGGCATTCATCCACAAAGAGTCCGCAAACTCGGGTGCGCACCTCCGCACATGAAAGTAAGTCTTTCCCACATGCACTTGTCAGTGTCTCAGGACTGGCAAAGATAATGGTTACATTTCCTGATTTCACACGTTGACACGCGTTAATCCACTCGGTTGATTCGTTCATTCCATGGAGGTGGCACGCAGATATTCCAATCTTGTTCAGATAATGAACCTGGTCCTGTATCAGCGCAGTAATGGGGGACACCACCACAGCGATAGATGGCTTTGAAGATTTTCCTAATATATGGTTAAGAAAGTCACAAGCCAGAGGAGCTCCGTGAAATATAGTAGACTTTCCGTATCCTGTAGGTAAATTCACGAAAAGATCGCGGCCTTTCAAAAAGTTAATCAAAGCTTCAGATTGTTGGGGTTTCGGATTTTGAAGTTTTAATTTGCCCACTGCATGTGTGATACTATGCTGATAGTCCTGCTCAGATAATTTGCTATGATCTGATAATCGAAACATTTTTCTTTAACATCTAGTAATAGTAATTATTACAATGAATTAATAATGATATAGCGTGATCCGGGCCAACTTAGCGTGATGTGATGTTCATAAGCTTTCATACAATATGACCAACTAGATGTGAGTTGAGAAAAGAGTTCAGAAATAAGAGGAATTCGTACAATAATTACTTATTAGTCTAACTTCCAAGAAACATGACCTAGAACAATAACCATGTGTTGATTTGTAATGCATCTAGCTTGAAGAATAGTGCAGGTCATCCTTTTCTTTGAAATTGACACTGATATTAAATGAGTCTCCAAGGTTTTTAAGAATGGCCAAAATGAAAATTACCTATTACTAGTATATAGAAATTTCATTTGTATGTTTCAATTGTCTTTTCTCAGGATTGACTAGCAGCATTTGACATACATATTGATACTGTAGATGATATTTTATAATATGTTTTTAAGGTATGGAGTTTCTAATATTATTTGTTAATGATGTACTATCTTTTAATAACCGAACACGAACATGTGGAAGAGCAATGTACTAGAATTCTATTGAACATGTTTTGCCTCGTCAAGATAAAGTTATTAGTAAACAGAGAAGTAAAGGATGAGATAGCAATTTTAATGACTTTTTGAAACATGCCCAAAACATGCCCAAAACATGTCTTACTTCTGTAAGAGCTAGGAGCGAGTATGCAAGGTACTATTATCACAATATTTAAAAAAAAATTCAGATAACTTCTTTTTTTTAAATAAAATAATGGCGATCTGATCTTAGCTCACAAATTGGTAAAAAATGTATCAAACATTCCATAATAGCTATACTTCTGGTTGTGGAAAAAAGATATTCAATATTCATAATGATCACAAACAATGCAACAAATTCCAGATTTTATACTGAGCATACATTCTGTAATTAAATTTCAAGAATATGGTCAGAACATTATTTAGACCATGCATGGAGTTTTGTAAATATTTGTGATGTTTAATTAACTTCAAGTAACAATACTTTTACACTACATGTAGGCATACAGAGCAAAATTAAAAACCCAACATATTTTTCAATCTACTTCCCAATTCAGACAAACCACCTGGGTCCTTGCCCGAGGCCATGTAGGTCAAGTGCAGTTGGAGTCATGTCAAACTGTCAATCTGTAAAATGTTGCTTGTGATTGGTCAGTAGGGTCATTTTAAGATTTTAAGTCGGTGACTCTCTCTGTAATTCTTGGGATTAACCACCTGCCATAGCTGTCATCACTGGTGTTGGCAAGACAGCATGTGTTTATCTTTATATTCTCATTCCATTGGCAATCTTCATTTAGTCATGCTAGTTTACTATTTATGTCCCTTGACCTCCCAGTTACTGGGAATGATGATATTATGGTTTCATATTTCACCCCGCAACTTTGCACGGGGTGAAATTCTCAATTATACAGAGCCAGAGTTATTGGAATACCGGCATGGGCTATATCTGGCTCTGGGGCAGAGCTAGTCTGTACATGGTAAAAGTGAGCAAATATAACACAGTTCCGTCTTATAGCCCTAATTTGTTCACTGATACTACGTCCCCATTAATCACACTCACCATGTTTATACCGAATTTACGAAAAACCTACTCTTACTTCAAATCTACGTATAACCTGTCCCATGTATTACGACAGACTTCAAGAAATTTACGCCTTTTGTTTTTAAAAGAACAAATGAGTTTTGTGTAAATTTTTAAATGCAATACAATGTCCTTTATAAAATCAATGTTGAAGCCCTAAAATATATTTGTTATAAGTAATGTTGAAATTTTAAATGTCGAATTTCGAATCAAGTAATGGAATCTTTCTAGATTTGTATTGCACACTTTACTTTACATTTCGTTTTATATATGGACAATAAAGGCAAAATATGGGATGCCCGTATTCATGGTATTAGTGACCAACCTTGTATCATTCAACATTCACAAACGTTGATGCAAGCAGTGAAATGTTATTTACCTGCTATTATGTAACATTTATTTAAAACATTTAACTGATGTATAGTCAATACTTGTATACATCAATCTGTTCTTGGCTAGTCAAGATTGTGTTTGCTCTACGGTCCGCTAAGGAAAACGAACAAATAAAACACCGTTCCATTTTATACCCTGAATCTAGTGACTGATACCACGTCCCCATCAATCATACTACCTATGTTTATTCCGAACTAACAAAAGACCCACTTTTACTGCTCTTCTTGAAGTTTCAGGTAAAACCCATCTATTACGACAGACTTGAACAGAATCAACATTTATAAGCCTTTTGTTTTTAAAAGCTAAATACGAGTTTTGTGTAGATTTGTAAATGCAAGACAATTATCAGATCAATGTTTGAAGCCTAAAAATGTATTGGTTATAAGTAATGGTGATCTTTTCTAGTTAAACTTATTACACGATCTCTAAACATGTATTAAAGTGTGGCGAGCAAGGAATTGTCCTAACGACGAATCAAGCAGAGTCTGTATAATGATTAGTGCTTTAAATATTGATGGTTATTTTCATTACAAGTCCATTCCGAGGAAAAATTGTAAACAATGAGTAAATATTAACGTAACTACAGTTTTACCACCCGTCAATTTGTTGTGTTACTAGTAATGTCACTCAAAACAAGCTTGATTTGAGAAACGCTTCTATCTTCGTATATTGATATACAACTGTTATATAAGCTTTGTCTTTTTACAGCAGAAAGATACAGAGTTTGGTTTTATTGTCTATGCATGTATGTATCATATATGTCAATGACAAATTTAAAGTAGGGATTGTATAGTTTGTTTTCCCCATTGTATCAAAGTAGATCAATTTATCAGTACTAATACACTGGAATAGTTAAGAACAAATCTGGAATACGGTCACTTGTCTGCTGCTATTCGAAATTAATGATATTGGGTGTTGCTATTTTTCAGTCATTTGCATGATGTATAGAATAAGAAGTTGTCGATTATTTGTTTTCTTCCATTAATTACCCACATTCCTTTTTGTATATTTTCGGCTCTCGTAACTGCCTATGATGTCAGATCCACTTTTTTTTTGGATCACCATCAAAGCAGCAGACACTCTGAAACCAGCATAATTGCTATATACTTTTTCTCATGTCGCCAGGATTGGCTATGTGCGTATTTCGTTAAGACATAGAGCGCGTTTGTTTCATTTGACTTTTGGTTGCTTTGTATTATAGAAGAAACTACAACTGTCATTATTTTAGCACATATTGATCTCTTACGAAAATGGCATTACATTGAGTTTTAAAGGAGGCCATTCTCATGGTATTGGGGCTATTAAGCACATCGATTGTGCACTTTGTGGTAAAGTTGTGATTTCTGGCACAATGCTAGATATGACCATGAAAAACATTTTTCAGATATGTCTCATATTGTGGCATTTCCAAAATGGCCGCC
>JAUMTS010128773.1:0-10064 GCA_032273385.1 Ophiopholis aculeata | reverse complement strand
TATTCTTTACCACTAGTTGGCCTTGGTGCCTTTTTGTTACTTTGCCCAGTGGCCTGAGTGCCCCCAATTTAAAGAAAAAATGAAATTTGAGGCCTGGCCCTCACCAATGTGTGTGGATAATAGGCCTGAGGGCAAGCCATATTTTGTAACCCTGTTTAAAAGTCATATTTCATAAGAGGGGTATACATACCTTCCTTTTGAAAAGCTCTTGTATGTGTACATAATTCAGTTGCATCATTAGTAAGTTATCACCAAAAGCACATAATGGTTACAAAATGATGCATATTTAGTTAATGTAATGTACAAGTTTGAAATTGACCAATATTTAACACATTAATATTTTAAATGTAACAATAATCAATATGTTCTAGTATTATATGTATAATCATTTTTTGAAGAAAGTACTTAAGTTATATACAATCTAAGGCTAGCCATACAGTAAACAAGATTTGAATAAAGAAATCCCCTAGGGATGTCTTCAAAACTGAACCGGCGGTCTTTCGGCTTTGTGGTTGGAGCTAGTTTTGATTGTTCTAAACAAATGACAAGCTGTTCAACCGGTGGTTAAGTTTTGAATCCACCCTATTTGTGATCAGAGCAGATTTTAGGTCTATTACAATTATTATCAGATGCTGGATTGCTGGGTCTTTTTCTCTTGCGAATACGCTCACCTGATCACGCTTGACCTTGAAAATTTGAACACCAATTGACTGATTGTTGCATCACCAGGGAGCGTTGAGCATCAGATCATAAAAATCATGTTTCCGTCATTAGCATTTACAGCTGCACCATTCCGCACTGGTCAAGCGAAACAGAGAAAAGAAAATTATCAGCCAATAACACATCTCGCTTGTAGCAGACCTTGTTGCAAATTGTTTAAAAAGATAGCTATTGCTGACCTTTAATGGGTAAAAATGAAGTTTTAGAAATCAGTAAAGGGTTATTTATTCCTGATATGAAGCATTGAAAAGTAACGTCACTAACGTTAAATACATGAACATCCCAATTCTTTTAAAAATAATAATACCCTTAATACTATACTGGAAGAAGCTAAATTCCTAGATTACAAAACATGATTATTTAATACAAATACAACTGTATGTACCACATACAGAAACATGATTATTTAATTAACTGTAAGTACCATACCGTAGTATTTAGTATAAATAACTACAATTAATAAACAGTTGGTCAAAAAATCCACATCAGTCCACTGTTAAAACACAGTATAATTACATTATTTTTTGGATTCATAAAGTTATTTGAAAATTTTCAGTTGATTAACACAGGGATGCCACTCAAGATAGCTGTGGCATGTGCCACTTGATGCAAGAGTGGCGTGGAGGAGGAGCAGGCCTTTGCACACCGTGGTATTTCAGATTTCAACCATGTTGTGTCAACTAATGGAGTCTACCACAGGGATTGCCAAAGGGTCTTCTTACTTTTTATTGTTTTTAAATATAGCAGTAAATAATAAATGTTGATTATGGCTTTTGCTGTGTTGTCTTGGTTTTAGCTTTTTTTAGCATCAAACTGCCACGGTGTACAAAGGCTTGCTCCCCCTCCTCTCCCTTCTCTGGCATCAAGTGGCACATGCAACAACTATCCCTAGTGGCATAGTTTCCCTCCCTGTGTATTTGCACCAAAATATTTAAGTTAGAAGTTGATTGTAACTGCTCTGTAGGCCTTTAGTAGCTCTACTCGAGTTATATGGCACCTAAACATTGGCTGGACTGTAAGCAGGTCGTGGGTTTGGAATGGAATAGTCCATTTGGCACATTATTACATTCAATAAACAAAATCAATTTTGTGACTTATGTTTGAGTTATAATTTGAACAGATGGCTATTTCAAAATCAATGGAGGGAAAACAGTTAAAAAATAATCAAAATATTCACACTTTTTCCTGATTTTAAGCAGTGAATTTATAGACAGTCTACAGTTTTTTCATTAAAAAGGACATGTTTAAATGAACATTTTTGAATAACTTTTAAACATCAGTAATAATTTGTACACGTTTCCCCCAACTGCAAGCAGTACATTTAGAGGCAGTCTAAATTTTATTTCTGAATATTTTGGGGTAGAATTAGTTAAGCACATAACATTTCAATACATTTTCAAAGATATTTTCATTGAATTTTGGAATGCACAATGTACTCTTTATGTGTCAGTAGTACACATCAAAACCATGCATATGGGGCAACATTTTGAATTTGGTAACCTGGTATAAATTTACCGTATAAGTAAATAAAACTTTAAAAGGGGAGCAAATTATGCTACTCAGAGTCGTCAGACATTTTGAATTACTAAATTGTGTAAACCTGGCACATTGCATTCTGCTAAACTGTTGAGCAATTCCAGACATAACACATTGAAAGTCTGACATAAACCCAACTTAGTTTTGCTGGACTGAGCAAATAGGTTTTTTTAAAGCTTTGCACATTTTGTCACTGAAAATGGATTTAAAACATGGAAGAGCAAAGTATAGAACTAGTTTTCAAACAAATCAAAACTTGACATTTTAATCATGAAAATGTGTTGTTATTTCCCTCTCCTTTATATCGAAATAATGTAGCCGACAAATGCATAGGTTTGCACATTTCACTCTGCTAAAAGGCTGAGCAAATCTTTGCTCATTTAATTCTACTAAACTGCTGCTCTGTAATTTCAAAGATAACACAACACATTGAAAGGTTGACATAAATTTAAATTAATTCTGTTGAACTGAGGAAATACATTAATAATTTTTTCAAAGCTTTGCAAATGTTATCACAGAAAATTGATTTCAAATATGACAGCAAGCATTAATGTACTAAATTTCAAATGATTAAGAATTTAAAATTTGAATGTATTGCTATTTAACCTCTCTCTAAATAGTGTAGCCGACACATGCATAGCTTTGATATGGACTGACACGTACTATTGATCTGTCTGTTCTATACAAATTGAGCAAATAGCGCTCAGTAAAATCATCATCATATTTTAGCACCAATTGATTTTTTGTTTGAAAGAACAGAAAAACATTCTTCTCTTATCTGATCATATACTGTACATGTACGAAAGGATAATTTACTGGGTTTTTTAAAAAAAGTTCAAAACATGAAATTGTAAATGTTTCACTAGTTTCTTATTTTTATATTAAAAAGTTAAAGTAATACCCTGTAAATTTGACTCTTACAATTCAAACAATATGTGTGTTACAGTTAGACGAAAGCATGTTGAGAAAAAATACTGATATATAATTCAAAATATGTTTAGCCTCAAATAAAAATTCCTGAACATAATGAACAAATCCTGAAAATCATGTGAATTTTAGCAAAATCACCTACAAAATAGGTATAAAATCAAAAAGAAGTTCAGATTTAAACCTGAATTCCCATGCATGTAAACAATGAGGCAATAATGTACAAGAAAGTTGCCGGGATATGGGCCACTGCAAGGCTAGGCCAATGCCCCAAGCTATAGTCTGTCTCCAATTTAACACAAGTGTACTGTAAAACATGAATATTTTGAAGCATGAAATTTTCACCAATTACCAAAAGTGGTCATTTTTCCTGTATGAATATTCCACACTTGCAAAGTTCTTTACTAGCTGGCAATCATCATTTTAACAAATATGTGCGTGCATGAAAAATTTGCGAATTGGTAGTCTCCGCAAAATTTGTGAAATTAAAATGCACACAAAATGTCCTTGCTTTACAGTTTCTAGTCAAGTCAAGCGTAAATACAACCTGGGATTTGATTTTTGCTGGGAAGGGTCATTTGTGTTACAACTTGTACATCATCAGTGTACATGGACTATCTAGAAAATATAAAACTTTCCCAAATGGCTAATGCCAAAGTAATAATGCTGATTGTTGATTGTTCACCGTATTATGATAGTGTATGGTTTCTTTTAGTACTCACTTCCTTTTTTAAGGTTCTGTTTTCAGACTAATGTGAACAATACTATTTACAGACCAATTTTCTTCCACTTGATATAATACAGGCATTCATTATTTTAAGCAGAAAAACAACCTCGCACAGCTAGTTGTTCCTGGCAAAATAGGATCTTGATTCTGCTGTTTTATACCAGGCAACAGAAAGCGGTCTAAAAACAGCACATTTTTATTATCATTACAGCTCTGTAACATGTTGACTTTTTTTCATTTACGTAATTGCGCAGTTAAATTAAACCATGAGCTATTACAATGATAACAGCTAAACATTACCTTAAAAACAAATTGTCTAGCCCAGGACTTGAGTACCCCATAAAGGTATGTAATAGTACTAATACCATACACATGGGACGCAAGGGAAATTGCAAGCCCTTACAGCATTGATCTTACATTGTAAGCACTCTATAATTTCCTGAAATAATCTTGGTTTAGCAAAGCTCTAGGCAGATAAATTTGCTTGCAAGAATTGCCTAGCCCAGGACTAGCACATCCTAAAAAGGCATGTATAACTATACATGAGAGGCAAGACAAAAACAAGGCCTTACAGCATTGATTAAGTTTGAATAATTTCCTGATATCAACATGGTTTTGCACAACTTTAGAATGATTAATTTGTGTGCGAGCATCATCATTCAATCTCTGTTTGAATTAGGCCGCATTAAATGAATTTTTTTGGTTCTCATTCCTCCCAGTATCAATTCCTAGGAATGGTCCATATTTTTTTATAAATGACATATTTTGGGGAATTTCTAATGTTTTAGGAAACTTTGTTCTGAAAAATCAGGAATATATACATGATTCATTCCTTTGAATTACTTTTTAGGGTACTTAGGACTCACGAATCGGTATCTGTCAAAATATTAAATCTAAAAACTCCAAAATCTGCCTCATCAATTTTCTCCGGACATGGACTACGGAAATAAACCTCCCTCCCTGATCGATTAAACCCCTGAGACGAGAACCAAAATAATAAATTTAAGTGGCCTTTTAACGGTGGGATAGTTCCAACACTAGCTATCTTCATTCTAATAAATTCACATTTATGATTGCCACGTATTTCCCACTCCCCATGGACAAGCCCAGGCGAGACAAAAACTGAAAGACCAAAACTTGATTTGTCACTCCAATCACCCGCATCATGATGTGAAATAATCAAAATAGCTACAAAAAAAAAAAAGACTTGAGGGTTAGACAGATAAACAAAACAACAACAAAATTCATCAAAATCAAAAAATTCATACTGGGAGACAAATAGATAGTATCCTGGTTTTCATAGTCCGATGAATAGGACCTTAATTTTTTTGTATGACACTATCTACAACACAGAATACTAACAGCTTACATGAGAACCACAACATTTCTGTGACCTTAGCATAGATTACAGGACTAATTTTAGAGTCTAATTATGTTGTTTAGCGACCTGTGTTGTTGATAGTGTCAAGTTGAAAAAATAAGGTCTTATTTATCAGACTAGCTTTTCAGAATCAATAGTGGTACAAACTGCACCAAAATAATTGGAACCCAAGAATGAGATGCTTCCTGAATGGACTGAAAAACACCAAACCACTAGCACTTAAATTATTTGCTGTATGTTGAAATTAGTGTCCCACTTAGCTTGGGCCAATTCTGCCAAATTTTATCAAATTGGCAGAGTTCTTCTTGCTCCAAACTCAATAGCGCCCAAGGCTGAAAATTGGCTCAATCAACAGAAAAAATCATCAAAATAATTACATATTCAAATAAAAAGCACCTTCTTACACATGAAAACAAAATCTGTTGGACCAACTTTCTGAACTGCTGGGCCAATTTGATCTTAGAGGCCAGGGAACACAAGTTGGAATACTGTAGGGTTCTAATTATTTTGGTAAACTTTGTATCTTAGAGGTATAGTGGTTTTTGCATAACAACTAACTTTGTTCCACTGGGCAGACACTCCCTTACTATCAATACTTCAATCAATCAAAAGGCAGAGTACCATTATTTGCTAATTTGGTCTGCATCAAGATCTTTCTCTGCACGAATAACTCGCGAGCAAACTCATAAAGATCCAAATCCAACGAATTAAGCTGCTCAATCCTCTCCCTTTGCTGCGGCGTCACAAACTGAAGCTCTGACTCCGCCCTCGTAACATTGAGCTGCTCAAACTGGATCGTAAAGTTTAAGTTGAAAGTTTGCTCAAACAGAAACTGACTATCTTCTTGATATTCGGTTATCCCAAAGAAAGCTAGCCGTCTCAAGTTCCGCTTGGCACTCCGAAGCATCACTTGCTTCCGTTCCTCTTCCGGCATTTTTGACAAATTATAACAACCGACTAGCGACAAATCGGCCAGCATTCGAGTCTGTCGGTTTTTACCTAAATTATACTTGCAGTTCATGAATTCATCTAGAGGCACATCTTTCCAACTATCTCCCTTATAGCACTTTGGAAGTTCTTCTTCGGTTGGGAGTCGGCCGTCGCACATGTGTATGGATTTCTTCCATGTTGCTCCTCGCTGGATATGTCTCCATTCACTGATATAACGATAGATGGGATGTCGCAAAACAGTCACGTAAAAGTACCTGAAAATGTAAACAGATGACATTAGGCCAAGTAAAATAATTAGTGTTTCTCGTCTGGACATTCTACCTACCCTAAAAACTTTGGATGTAATGTGTTTGTAGTTAATACGTACGTACGCATGCACTTCTGGTCATCAATTTTCAACTTAACGATTAATTTAACAAAGTTAGCTAGAAAATAAGAAAACTATTTGAAAATCTCCAAAAATTGATCAGGGCGGGGACGAGAAACACTTAATATTTTGCTGTTTTGTCTTAGATTTGGTGGAATACAAGTATACATATATTTTGGGTGCCACACATTCATCAAACGCTTGATGAATGGACCATGTGTTTGACGGGATAAAACACAATATGAGAAAATATTGGTGATTTATTTAACCGTGGACTTGAAGGTGGATGGGCTCTATTAAAAGTACATTTGGTTCGGAAATTATGGTATGGAAGAGTATTTAAGTTATCATCACATTTGCTCTTTAGAAGTTAAATTTTATTGTTTGAAATTTAGGGGTGGGGGGGATATGAAAAATGCCATTGAGATAGGGGGTGGGGGTCACAATTATTTTAAAGAAAAGTTAGTCCCACTTGCACAATTTACTTTAGTTTTATGCTTAAAACACCAACAACCTGGGGGCAACCACCTGATGTGTGAATACCTTACACGCACACTAGTCTGATTTGTTGGGCGTCCGTGTTCACCTGGGGGAGTTCACGGTGTTCAAATCAGGCGCTATCCAAGGAGAGGGGAGGGGGTATGGGTTTTTTTTACATTCGAACCAGGAGGGTCGTTATATTTTTACATTTGAAACAGGAGGGTCATAATTTTTGTCTAACGTCGTCGATGTGTCTATTTGGGACCCCTCTCACACTTCCGAAGAAAATGACAGCCTCCCTAAGTACCTTTCAAAACATGTGTGTGTGTGTGTGTGTGTGTCAATATGCAACGAGGTGTATCGGATATCAAGTATAAGATGATAAAATGAGGATAGCAATATCTACAATCTGAGACTAGTATACTAGTCTCAGCTACAATATAGTATCCTTTAGTTGGAATTAAACTAATTTAAATTCTAAAATAATAAAGACTACTTTTAAGTGGCTTGGTTTAATGATGCTTTTATAATATTTTCCGCCGATAAGTGATTCATAATTGGGTGAGTGTGTTTGGACAACAAAACAAAACAATTACAGCTAATAAACCTGAAGTTTACTGCGAAATTGTCCTTGGAATCTTTGCAGTTTATGCTGATATGATAGGCCTATCGTTATCAAATACGTCACATTTCCGAAAGAGTTAGAACAATTTTAGAATGGAATTGGGAATGGAAATGGTTAAAAAAAAAAAAATTAACAGGAGAGAAATAACAGAGATATCAAAAGAGAGTTATACAATTGAAAGTGTATGTAAAATGTCGTCAAATAAATTACTCATTTTGTGCTGTTTGAAGAAATTAACATGATTTCAGATTTGTTTTCACTTTAAGATATTTATATAAATGTTTGAAAGCGGGGCACTTAATATGAAATGGACGTACAAGAGCGGAGAGGTAGCAAGGTTAACTTTTAGTGCCACCATTACCGCATATAGTGACACATTATAGGCTAAGAGGATCTTTAAATATCTAAAGAAAAAAACAATCATACACTGCACAAAAAAACAAGAATAAGCATCTCCTCGAATGTTTAGTGAAACCACTACCAACATTACCTATCGTTTTGTTTTGAACTCTGAATCTCTTTGTAGACTCACATATTTTCGCTGACAGAAACACCACTACCATAGTAGTTCGATTTATATTTGCCATTATGATTTCAAACTGACTCAATATAATTCAGGATAACTCGCATGTTGAACTCTTACTTTGTGCACAACACGTTCTTTGAATACTCACAGACTTATTTCCGTCACACCACTACCATGGTAGGTCTCTATGCCAATTGACAATACGGGAAGTTATTGGACACGTATGATGTCATACTGACATAATTCACTTGGTTGACCTACCCCGAGGGCGGGAAATCCTATATAAATAAGAGGTGAATCCTAAGGAGCAGATCAGAAACTTGGATTGTCACTAAACAGTACTAGAACGACAGTACTAAAACTTAGGATATATTTATTTAGTTAAGGACGAAGATACATTTATAAGAATCAGGATCTACCACGAAGCAAACATGGTTGGAGTTACTGCATTTGTAGCGGTGTTTATAACAATATGTCACCAAGGTTTCGCCTTGCCATTAGAAGTTGGTAATAGCCCATATGGACAGACGCAAAATATAACAGCAAATTTAGTAAGTGTAAAAATAAGTTATTTAAGTTGGTAAGAACAAATATTACTTATAACTAAGTAGTTTTCGTGTTATACTCAATGTCTTTAATCATACTTAAAATGATGTGATGTATTGTGGAATAATTCAATTATGATATCAGGACTTTTTACTTCACTGGTAGTAGTAACAAATTGCTTGTGCTGAAACTTAAAACATTTGGTTCCATAAATTATTTTTGTTTGTTGTTTTGATATAACTTTTATTCCAAATTTATGTAGGCCTATTTAGTTGTTCAAATTCACAAATAAACATCTCCTAAATGTTGTGTCATGCAATCTGTCTTAAGATTGGATTTTGATAGATGTAGATAATTGAAAAACTTATTCCATTGAAGTTAATTTACAGTGTTAATTGCTTTCTTTATTTGCGAATGGAGAATCTGACAAAAATTATTTTTGAGATTAGTAATTGACAATTTGATAAAGCTTATTTTAAAACACTCTGAATTAAAACAGCAAGTGCAGCAACTGACAGACATGCAAATCTTTTACAAATCCAAGTTATATGATTCACTCATGTCTGTACTTTAATTATCACGAGTAGGACCTATGCCCTATGTTAGGATATAGGGTCTAATTAATAAATCCATGGTCACTATGCAAACGGCATAAGGGATTAATTACTTTTCTATATCAAAATACATTTAAGAAATCTCAGCTGTATGATTCAAGTTAGATATCCAAAAAAATGTGTCCCCCAATGCATTAATATATTACATCATAAAGTTATTATTATAACTTTATAGTTAAAAATAAGTTCTATGACGTCGCGGTAAATGAAATCGGATATAAAGTAATAGCCAAATTGATTTGAAATATCATGGTAGGTTAAATATGACTGGTTAATTTGTAAAATATCAGCTGTATACACGGTTGCTATGCCGTATGCACTAACAATATTATGCGTGTGTATGTCCAAGACACTGTGGTATCCATTAGGAAAAAGAAGTTTCTACGGAAATTGGCTTATCATGTTTACGTAACCCAGAAGGCAAACTTCCCGCTTTGACTATTATACTAGGCATGTATATAAGCCCGGTATATAAGGTGAACAAAAAAACGCAAAAAAGGATATGTCTTAAATATGAACATTGTTTAAAAGCGATAAGAACTATTATGCGTCTGTAGTACTGGGTTTTTTACCGTAAATTATCGAGGCAAATTTTGCATTCCTTATTTAAGAATGAACCTGCAAAAAATATTCTTTGTATTTATAAATATCATGAAGGGTTACT
>JAUMTS010128663.1:0-10064 GCA_032273385.1 Ophiopholis aculeata | reverse complement strand
ACACGCGAGCCACGGATACCAGTACAAACCACCTGTTTTGATGTGTTAATCAAATTAATAATATTCTCTCACTTTGACCATTGATCGCTGTTTACATACTTTTCCCGCTAATTTTAATGTCACCTGTATGCATACATCACTAAATTTGTTATCTATATTTGTTTAATTACTACTAACTAAAGTCCAAACCCGTAGTCTAAATACAATTTTTCATTATTTCTGCATGTTCGAAGAAACACCAACTATAGAAAACTCAAAATATACTGAATTCAAAATGAAAGCATCACAATCTATTTTTTCAAACATTCCTTTAGTTTTCGTCTAAGCACCTTTGACATTTACGGGGTAGCAAAGAGCGGTTAAAATCCACACTCTATTGTTCAACAAAGTACTCGAACTCCAAGATCATTACCAATTTGGACTCGGGTACCCTGGAAAATCAGTCACCTTTTCAAAAGATTTTAGTTGTGAATAAGCCCCATGTCACAGGTGACGAATTGCAAATCATTGCAGCGGAAAAATTGCCATTTTGATATTTTTTCTCAAAAGAATGAAGAATTATTATGTCAGTTGGAAATTTACAATTAATGGACTACAGTTAAATGAGGCCAATGTTTTCTTTTGTCAATCTTACGATATCTTCTTTTCAAAGTTTGGTTATTCATCCTCTGTTAATAACTATTATTTATTGTCTGACTGATGATCTATCTTCTGTCTTAAACTTAATATTTTGAACTTTAAAACCTTAATTTGTTGAAAATTGTTGATCCCTTGAGTTATAGATCATCAGAATAGAAAATTATTGTGATACCATGAAGTTTAGCCATTTAAAATTTGTATTAATTGTGAAAATCAAAATAATGCAGTTTGAAAGTTTTAAGTTCAATCAAGAATGAGCTACATATATATGCATCAAAGATCGAGAAGATATGCATCTAATGTTTTTTGATAATCTTTTTGATATAAAATTAAATGTTTTTAATGTCTTGATTATTAATGTTATATATACTGCATGCAGTAACTATGGTATCTTGAAATATACTGGACTAGAATAGTATTTATATATTTTAAAGTAGGGATGAAGTTATAGCCGTATCCACCTTTAGAATGTACATGTTGGCCTTTACCATCAACTTTGGGTAAACATTTTGGTGAATTTAAACCAAAACCATTTTACTGATGTATAAACTATAAACGAAAGCATGTATGTGTTAGAACAAAACAATGTTGATTTTAGAATTGTCTTAATTTATTAACATGCATGTCTTCAAACAACTTCATCACATATTCGATGAAAGTGTAAGACAACTTCAAAACAAGCAACCGAAACCACAGTAACTTCTTGGTTGAAATGGATAGCCCGTGGAGCCCGTCTAGATTTTATGCGGCGTGCCTGAGCGGCAGACTGTAACATTACCCTGCATAACACCTTGATGAAATCGGGCCCACTGTACCGCTAGCTCGTGTCTGCTCGAACATAAATTCACGGCGAAAAAGAACAGGTAAAAAGTTGCGCGGTACATGAATAATTTTAAAATAATTGCATACTTTTAAAGATTTGTTTTTGTCGATTTTTACCCTTTTTTAATAATTCAAACACCCCCTTTTCTGGGAAAACAGAGATATGATCGAAACAAGTGAAAATGCGTGATTAATTGAAAGTAAAATCTCGTGTTGAAATAACTCATTTGCATTTCAAATTGATGCTCAGATGCAAAGTATACAGTGTAAGATGCACGCCTCGGATTCTTTTCGGTTCTCATTTCCGACTAAAGCAGATCGCGTTTCAAAACAAGACAGTGAAACCGTAAGTCTCAGGAGCCAAGACGTGCATATGTAAAATGATAAGAAAAACGGTTGTAATTAGCTTAATATGGATTATAAGAAGTGAAAAATACACGCAATTTAACATGTTTTGGTCTGATTTTTGCTACCAGCGTGTTGTTTGGTTTCGTTGCAGAACACAACCACGCAAACATATTCGCATTTTAAATCAGGAAGGTTTGGATAGACTTTTCTGTATAAATTAAATGCACTGGTCATAAACATACCCGGTAAAAATGTAGATGACTTGCAGTGTAACATAAGTTCAGTCACAGAATATTTCACCGTTTATTAACGTTGTGTTTAACTTTTTTTGTGAACTTTTTCAAAATGAAGTGATTTTTTTATGGTTCTTGAATACTGGTAGTATTGCAGTGTTTAACTGTTAGTTTAGTTAGAAATATTAGACAGAGAGAGAGATAACTTTCTATATTCAGTATTACCCATTTCAGTTTTACCAAAAATTGCCTCCCTTTATATACACCCTGATATTAAACAATATTTACAATTACAAAATGAACAAATGTTTACAAGATGATGTATTTCCATTTAAAAGTAAGTTCTGTTTTCCTTCTTTGTGTGGATTGTTAGGCTAGTCCTGATTTAATATATTATTAGGCAATTTAGGTAAAATGTTCATGTTCATTAAAAATGTGCTTTATTTACATCGTATTTCACATTAGTATTGAGGTTTGTAAAGTTTGTTTACATGTGTTACATGCCATTGAATCCCTTTGAAGTTTGATCATCTAATTATCTTGATTACTATTTATACTCTATCCTAAAGTAACACGGCGTATCATGTGTATATTGTTGGTTATTGGGGTTTTCATATACCTTATGTACCGTTATAATAAGCCTAAATGTTTGTCAATATCCTATTCATGTAATAATATCAACACTTTTTATATAAAACCACTAACCAAATCATAACAAAACAATAGTTACAATAAATTATCCTCATCGCTCTATTTATTTGTATACAAAATACAAATGTGATTAGCCATTCAAAAAGGTTATAATTATTGTATGCTTTCTGTGATGTGTAGCGAAGTACTATTGAGTGTTAAAATAGTTATACAAATGAACAATAGAAAACCATGAATGGACGCAAGATAGCGATATTATGCATTATTGTTTTGCATAAGAAAAGAACTACACGAGTTTGGATTGTAGTATTATCAACCTTGCATTGGTTTGCAACTGTATAGATTCGTACGCTGGTCTAGACTAAAAACATAATGGCATATACAAATTTAACAAAATGGTATTTACTATACATACTTTACACTATTGTATTGGAGGAAAATGCCTTTACATCGGGAACAAATATAACGGGTTAATCATGGATGTCTTTTCTCTCTTCTGTGAAAAGAATAAGTAAAAGTGTTTGAAAACGGATAATAGATGATATTTATATGAAACGCGGTCGGTTGAAAGCTTCATTGATTATTGTAGAACTTATCTAGAAGTCACTGGTAATGAAAGAGGGAAGTGAATGGAGTAGTTCATGCAGTTTATAAGAAGGGGATCCCTTTTGTAAAGGGTGAGATATAAGGATACAGTGATGAAAACATGCTTTGTTGAAGGGGTTTTATATGAATGGGATCAAAAGACAGAGTATTCAGGCTTTCATCATTTGACAGGACTTTTATTGTGAAAGTTGTGTTTATAAACATTAGCACGTGTTTGATTTAGTGCAAACATAGAAATACAACTGATGAGGGCCAAAATATGTGACTTTATTGGTATTATCTCGATGATGTAATCTATGATGTGGCGTTTACGAAGAATGTGTATATACTGATGCTATAATTCCTAATTCGACCACTATTTACTTGATTTTGAATCATGGAGTTATTAACGAATTAAACGATTTCTACACTACATGTAAATACCATGGATTGTTACATCTTATTTTACAGTATATGGCCATATGGTACCTCGGTATGATAGTTAACCGAATTGTCACTTTTGTATAAAGTGTAAAATTAATGAAACGCGGTCGGTTAAAAGCTTCATTGATCATTGTAGAACTTATCTAGAAGTCACTGGTAATGACAGAGGGCAGTGAATGGAGTAGTTCATGCAGTTTATAAGAAGGGGATCCCTTTTGTAAAGGGGTGAGATATAAGGATGCAGGGATGAAAACATGCTTTGTTGAAGGGGTTTTATATGAATGGGATTTGTATATACCGGTACAACAATATCAAAAGACGGAGTATTTATAGAATTTTATCATTTGACAGGACTTTTATTGTGAAAGTTATGTTTACAAACATTAAACACGTGTTTGGTTTAGTGCAAAAATTGAAGTAAAACCGATGTGGGCGAAAATATGCGACTTCTTGGTAGTTATAACTTTTATACCGTGGACTGTAAAATAAGATTTTACAAGCTATGGTATTTAGTATTACAACATGTAGTGTAGAAATTGTTTATTAAATAATACGTTACTAATTCCATGATTCAACTTCAAGTACATGGTGGTCGAATTCGGAATTATAGCATCAGTATACATGTACATTTCTTTAACGGACTGATATAACATTAAATGAATTGTCACTTTTGTATAGAGTGTAAATTTAATGTAACGCGGTCGGTTAAAAATAAAAGCTTCATTAATTATTGTAGAACTTATCTAGAAGTCACTGGTAATGAAAGAGGGAAGTGAATGGAGTAGTTCATGCAGTTTATAAGAAGGGGATCCCTTTTGTAAAGGGGTGAGATATAAGGATACAGTGATGAAAACATGCTTTGTTGAAGGGGTTTTATATGAATGGGATTTGTATGTACCGGTACAATAATATCAAAAAACAGTGTATTTATAGGCTTTTATCATTTGGCAGGAATTTTAGTGGAAAGTTGTGTTTATAAACATTAGCACGTGTTTGGTTGGCAAAATATAACTTTAGAAGGTGTAATGTGGGCTAAAATGTTACCGTAAAGTAATGTATATAACTCAATATGAAATGACGTAGATAGGTCTATTAACTTTTGAGTTTTATAGTGTAGAATGTAGATATCGTTTATTCATTGTAAAAACCAAAGTATTTGGTCAGAGAAGATGTCCTCCCGATCCCGGGTCCCGATCCCATCTCTTAAGACCTAAATCCTTATCGCCGTGCATTCATAAAGGAATCTTTGAAGGGTGTTTTTTGAGCAATCTGCTAATTGCGTACAAAGTTCTGCCAATCGTTATGCATATTATTATTATTAATTAACATAGGACTAACTCGAATTGACAAGATTAGCTTAATACGATTTAGAAAAGGGATAAAGTAAATAGATTGGTGAGAATGGATTGATAAGTTAATTCATGTACCATGGATTAATAAAGTTGTTCACACATTCTTCTTGTTTTTAACAGCTCACTAATTATATTTTTATATATCTGTATTAAAATATGGTATGTTTTGTTTTCGCCTTTTTTCTATGGGCTTATACTAGTTATTGCACAAAAATTGATTGCAACCAGTCGATATCAACGCATGGCAAAATGCTCTTTTTGTCCACAATTTCAAGATTTTAAAATTTACAAGACCTGTTCAAAACCTGTAGAAGGTAAAGTTCAAAACCAAATTTTCAAATAATCACAAACCTTGGCCGTATACCGCAGGCATTCAATCTATAGTTTTCATTTGATGAAGATATCTTGAAGGAAAATTTCTTTAGAATTTCGCTTTTAAGGGTCGTTGACACGACATTGGAGTTCAGGGTATATTGTAAAACTATTGTATTCACACGCAGCTCTCTGAAAGAATTTCTAAAGAATTGAGTGCCGAAAAGGTTAAAATTGTAGGTGTAAATTGTAATGCATGAGAAAAAGCAGTTTTATATCACAAAATCAAAGTTGGAAGTTGGAGCGAAATGATCGGATTAGTACTATACTGATCATGATTTAGCGAAAAGAGGGTTTTGCATATATTGACGCACTTTTAACAATTGTTGATCTGTTTTTGCAAGTTCGTTAGTCCTTTTCGGCCTACACAATTTAGGCATCACCTTAATATGGTGACCAAATATGTCTAGAAATATAAGCTATACTTATAGTACTTTCATATATAGACACGTATGTAAACTGATCACGGGAATTATAACGGGGTATTTGTTTGGATGTATTTCAATTAAAGTCTGATGTCCATGTCGTGAAGGGCTAATTGTCACTTTATAACCGGAAGGTGTGAGGGATTTTTTTTCCAAATATTTTTCTTAAGCAATATTTTTCTTATATTTAAATTTTGTCTGTATAAAGTGGTATTGAAGCATCAAGGCTATGAACTATTTATTTATTCATTTATTTCACAATATTCACAACTACTAAATAGATGGCATATCAATTCTTGACACTTTGATTTATATGACATTAATGTCTTAAAAGCAATTGGAATTTTTATGATGGACAATTAAATTACTAAAGCTCATCAGTTCACGGAAAATGAATTTTAAAGTTCTCCAAATTTTATTCGAAAGCACGTTAAGTAAATTTTTACAATCATTCGGTACTCTGATTATCCAGAGCAAATAAGAAAATAAAAGTTAAGCCTACTTGAGTTACGTAAGAGGCATTTCTTTGGCTCCTCGAGTATCGATCTATTTGCAAGTTTCCCAGACCAAGACCCCGATCTTATACCACCAAAATAAGAAGCCGAGAGAAATATTTTCACAAGTATTGAGTTTTCCACTCCATATTGATTAGATTGGCGAAAATATAAAATGATTTTATTGTAATCTGGCTCGTTCCCATTCACAAATCTATATTTTGAGGTTTATAAATCTATAATGATATTTTGTTTCGTCTAAAATATTGACTTTCTCATGTACATTTATCTGGAACGCTAGAAGTGAAAAAATTATAATGATCATCTGTCTAGAACTCAAAATTACGAATTGCGAAAAAAACGGGATCTAAATTTTGGCTGGGCTAGCCAGCTAGCAGCTGCCCAAAACACCCCAATTGGCGCCGCTTAAAATCCGGTAAACGAACGTACATATATAAACTTGAATTTGGCCGTGCTTTCCGGGTCCAAGTACTCAGTATATACCATTGAACATAATACTGTGTCTGTTCTGCTATCTGTTGACATTGTTTTAACAAACATTGGGGTTGAATTATCTGAAGAAAAGTTTACAATTCTTCACGCACTGCAGGGAATTCTAAACAAACCTGATGATTGTGGACTTCACGAACTTCGTCCGAAATGTTCAAAACTTCACTATTTTGCATTTTCTTTAGAGATACCACGCGGGTGAAATAATTCTGTCATGTCCAAAAACTTTAAACAAAATTTTCTGACAGGTCTGTGTTTGACCTGTGGATTGTATTAAGCCAAAGTGAAAAGTAAAGCAAATCTTCATGGACCCCCAAAAAGATCAAACAACTTAACAGTGCAAATATTCACTGGGTCAACAAGAACTCGGTTCGGGGAGGGTGAAAGTGACCAAAGTTTTGCGCGCATCCATGTTCTGTAAACATAGTTTTTGGTATTCCAAAGTTTGCTAACAAATTTACGTGCGTTGTTTTAGTTACGGGTGTGTGCATATAATTTGAAGATTACCAAACAAACATGTCGATTTTTGGTTGGTCATAAGTTATACCATGAAAGTATTTTAGATATTACTGTTAACCTGTACTTAAAATAAATTATGAAAGAGAAAAACATTTTGATAAAATAATCTACAAAAATCTGATCCCAAACATGCTTCTCCATAAAACATTGCTGTCTTCAGAAGATAGTACTGGTAGGTGTATATTGTATATTATAATTACCTGAACTTTTAGTAAACTATACATTTTAACTTCATGGTACAAGTTAACTTATTGATGTACGGTATATATTGGTGATGGTTGTGGTGTTGGTGATGATACAGTGGTGATGGTGGCGGGGGGGGGGGGTGGTGAGTCACATCATCGGGAGGAACAATTAAACTCACACTTCAACACATCAGATCAGTCCATGGACATATTTCTCTTATTTCCATGATCACTCCGATGAGATTCGTGTGCAAGACATTTGTTCTTACATCAATTCAGCATCAAATTCAAGGGCCTTAACAATTCGGCCCGACCCTGGCCCCGTACGGACCTTGACCACCAAATTCAAATGCGGTGCCAGCAAACCTAGCAACCTCAAGTGCAATCGTACCCCCAAGGTACTTTAATGATGAGGCCTTAAAAGGAACAAAAGACCCTGTCCATTTTATTTTATCTTAACAGTTACAACTTGGCTTGGCCCCGAAGTAAAACGCCCGACCGGCAAGAGCAGTAAACATTAAAAGGTTTTGATGTTTCAGACTCTTTTTATAATTAAAAACATCATGTTTCTGGATTGTTTTCCTTTCTTTAAATGTTTCTATTTTTAAAACCATAGGTCTGTATAGGTACAACTTAAAGGAACATTTTTCTTTCTTGAAAACATTATATATGTATCCATTGTCGGTATATAGTAAGGTAAGTTGAAGTTGCACTATATTATAAGAAGATTTCGGAATATACAAAAATGATTTGTGTTTATCTTCTTCTACATTCAGATTATGTTAGAAGAACAAATCACGATATTACTATATTATTAGAATGTACCGAAGTTTTTCAAGATATTCAGGAAGTAAAAAAAAAGGAATTGCTTAATTAAACGGAAACTTGCAATACCAGGAATAAGTAAAATAGAATTTGTATCTACTTTTTGTTAAAGCTTCATGCCAATCTATTTTATAATATGAGCTTATATGATCACACAAACTCAGTGGGGGGATTTCAGTAGGCGTTAGGAAACCATCGAAGCCACAGTAATCAGTTAAATAACTATAATTATTTAATTAGGGGATTTTCTGACCATGTGTTCATTATATGACATGCTCATCTTCTCTAGCTATTAAACGGTGTACTTTTAGTTTATACATACTGTATATATAGGTCCTTAACAATCACGATACATCAACAGATCGTCTAAGCTAGTTTTTTGTTATAATCGTCATTATTTTTTAGTTTGTTAGTTAACTTTGTAGTAATTAATTTATAGCAGTGTCCCTGATTATAGCTTGATGGTTTAGTGCACTGTTAATCTGCTGTGTAAAAAAGTTGTGTAAAATATTGGGTTGTGTAACATATGAACCTACCAACTAGTTGTGTAAAAAAATAATTACACAAGTTATGTGAATTAGTCACGCAGTTACACAAGTTTAGTCACGCAGTTAATTAATTTTTACACAACTAGTTGGTAGGTTCATATGCTACACAACCCAATATTTTAAACAACTTTTTTACACAACAGATTAACAGTGTATCTATTACAATAAAAAGTTTCATTAGCACTCGTTTAAGGGGGAATTAGGGTCTTGACCTTGGCATTGCGATATTTGCTTGAAGTAACATATCCTGCTTTTATTGGATGAAATCATCGCTGGTTTCATCAACATAATTATTTGGGAGAATGATATTTTCATGTTAAAATGTATCTTTATTCTTTCCTTATGCCGGACAGGTCAACAGAAGACTAAGTTGCTGATTTATCATTGTGGCTCTAATGGTATTTTTGAGGCACTTTACCATGCGGTTCCTGTTATATGCATCCCGCTCTGGGAAGACCACTTTGACATAGCTCGCCGTGTCGTTTCCAAAGGGATTGGTATTCAGCTGGACGTACATACGTTGACGAGTGAGAAACTCGTTAATAGTATACGCCATGTTCTTGAAAATCCAAAGTAAGTAGATTACACCAAGGACCATAGATTTGCAATTGCTTCCTGTCATGTGTAAATTAAGGCCATAATAGTACTTTAACCTTCTTTATTTGAATACATTTGAATTGATACTTCTTCAGGGTTGTCTGAAAATTCATGTATGGAAATTATGTCACATTTTACGCAACATAGGAAGTTTTTCAAAGTACAGGGTGTCCAAAAGGTTTAGGCCCATTTTTAAAGCTTCAAATGTCCAAATATACAATTCGTAATGCGACACTTAAACTAAATTTACATAGAAGAGACACGTATACTTAATTGGATACCAAACTTGAGAATATTTTCAAATCCATGGCCATTATGCCATGGGCCAAAAAAGAGGTCACAGAACAAGTAATAATATAATGTTTAATTTGGTAACACCTATACAATTGTGTTCACACCAAACTGTACGCAATTGGTGATCTTATATCATAACTAGAGCGGTTCTCGGCTTTCGCGGTTTGTATTGTTTCGCGATTTCACATGTGGTTGGTTAAATAGTTATTAACTAGAGCACC
>JAUMTS010128552.1:0-10064 GCA_032273385.1 Ophiopholis aculeata | reverse complement strand
ACAGCATCAAGTACTGGGTCGACAACCCAATCAACTATCATTACGACCAGGCAAACAACACCTGAAGGTAAAGTGAAACAATTATGATCAATACCTTTAATTTTGATATTTATTTTATTACCGAGTTGCTGCAAGTAAACCGTTGTAAGTCAACCTATTATCAACATTAAGGTTTTCATGGAAACACAAATCAATACAAATAGTTATGAAGCTTTATAATTATTTAAAATTGTTTTCAATCCTAAAACCCTTCCCACTTAAAGTGTCAACTTGTTTCTAAAATAGGTAATATGGCAATCAAACTATGTGTTAAATGGTGTTAAGTCGATCAAAACGTTCTGATTCCGACGCAAAATATCCTAAAATCGCTTTTTGATTGTCAACTTCAATCAGAAAATAATAATATTGTTATACATCAGATGTTCAGGTTTAGAGTTCTATAATCACTTTGTTCACTGTTTTGTTCCACAGGCGTATGTGTTGACAATTTGAAAGTTGACGACAAACTTACAATTAAACAGGTGCCTTCAGGTGACGGAAGTGTAGATTCTGACGGAGTGTGGACTGTAGACAATGCAGATCAACCCTCTATTGAGTTGAGTTTCAATAATGCCTTTGTCGAGTTGACAGCAATCATGGTCAACATCGCGTCATTAAATCAGGAAGTGGATGCGGGACAAGAAATTGAAGCTACCCTTCAAATTGTTGACAAAGACAGCGACGAGTACAGTAATGTCCAGATGACGTCTGATGAAAATGATGCTTGGTTGATAACTGTTGGTGAAGAACTAATAACACCCGTACAATTATTGGCAAAGAAGCTTACAATAACTCTGAACTTAGTTGCTTCTGAAGCAGATCTTACTGGATTGAAAGTGAATGTGGAGATCTTTGGCTGTGTTCATTGTAAGTGATAAACTATGATAAACTAACGTAGTATTCAGACACATGTTCCTATTGTATATAACATATTAATAAGGTTAACCAAAACGTATCAACAATTGTAGTATATAAGTTAAACATGTATAGTTTTGAGTTGTTGTAATGAGGATTGCTGTGTTTCTTGACTTATGAGTTTTTGTAATCAATCATTTTCCAGTCTATGCTACTACAAGTACAGTACTCACAACCTCTACAGAAGCCACTACACTTGCTACAACCACAAGTGAGGTGCCATCTACTACTACAGGTACAATTAGCAAGACAACCAGTACTGTCAGCTATCCGTCTTCTACCGCAACCAGTATCTCAACAACTGCAGCAAGTACTACAAGTGAAATTACTACCCCATCCGGTAAGATCGAAACATAATATGTAATAATAGATGCCGTGGCCACCTGAAAAATTGTATAATAATAACAAAGACGTTTTCTTTTAATTCTACAATCCAACAAAAAGTTTATTATTTGTTTGTTTATCATAAAAGCTATTTGTGTGTTTTTATGTGATTTTTAAATGTTTTTATGTCTATGCAGAACCCCGTGTGAGACCAGCACTGCTGATCGGGTTACTCTGAATAAATACTATGCAATAAATATATAAATAAACAAATGTGAGAAATTCAATATTTTGATTAAGTATTTGCAAATAATTATGATTTTCGAACAATAAAGGCTATTAGGCAAAAAGGCTATTAGGCAAAGAAGGCTGAAGGGGGTTATTCCCATTAACCTTGTTTGTTTGCCATGAGGTAAATATACAATAATTTAGCTAAACCACGTAAACAAAGTCAGAACAAACAATTCATGCCCCAAATTGATCAACTTTAATCATTTTAGTAATAAGATATAATTTCTATATGCTTTATGTTATTTGGTAGTCAATCATTGATAAAAATAGATCATCAATACTATTTTCTTATTGGAACCAATTAGTAATAACGAATCTGGCGCTAATAATTTTCAAATTAAAGAGCCTCAAAGTTACCCCTTTGTTGTTTTTTGTCAACACTCGATGCTGGAGGGGCAACCGTTACTGAAAACTTATGGAATACGGTGCGTATTTATTTAACAAAACTTACATAGTTACTAATAAAAACGTAGTTTTCTTAAACCACATCAGAGTGGGATTGTTTACATTCTTATCGAATATACAGTGCATCTCTGTACAATGATCAAAGTTTAATTGTTACTAGTATGAATTGTTCAACATACTGATTACCTACATGTTATCTTCTAGAATCGACAACACAGAGTACGACAGTATCGGTAACGACAACAGTTCCATCTACAACTGAAGTGGGCACTACATCAGAACGTATAACTACAACAGTGCAGACATCTTCACCCGGTACAATATCGACAACGACGGAAAGCACATCTACAAGCAGTGCTCCCACAACTTCAGAAGTTACTACTGTAAGCACAGAAACAAGTGAAACAACCACATTGACTCCTAGCTCAACAGAAACTACATCGGCAACAACATCGACCGTAAGCACTCCTGAAACAACTACCTTGAGTGAGTCAACAACGACTAGTACAGGTAAGACCATGGTTTTTGAACACAATAATTAAATGTTTAAAAGGAAATGTTGTGAATTAGCCCAATTTTACGAGGGACATTTAACATGGTATATTTGACTTTAATAATGGTGCATTCAGACTTCGTTGCTCGACGTCCGCCGACGATGGTCTTTCTCAGGAACTATTTTTGTTGAGAATATCTTTGCACGTCTCATGCAAAGTCCTGACAAAACGCCAGCGTGGGCAAATGTCGAGTAACATCGAGCGATGGAGCCTGAATGCACCAATATATACTATGGTATGTGAATGAAATAAAGTTGTATCTATATTTAAATAAAACATATTTAAAAACGTCATATTTTCTAGTTGAGTTAAAATATTTTTCAAGTTTTATTTGGGCTATTCAATAGGAATGAAGAAATTTACCAAACTTTTAACAACGTGTCTGTTTGAACAAAAGTCCATCTTATGAAAAAACCGTCGAGCATTCAATGATCATACTATGATTCTAACCTGAACTATTTTATACCTTAAGCCGTTTTGTTCTCGTATTGTTATATCTTATCAATTTTGTCTGGGTATTTTTTATTCCACCTTGCGTAGAACCAACAACGAAGATTTTGCACTCCACAAGGCCAACACCACCAACCCCCACACCGTGGTTTTCTACATCACCACCGACTGGTATGAATATAAAGAATTGGTTCCAATTAAATAATATTGTATAAATAATCAAGCATAGTGTAGTCTTATTCCACTATTGTTATTTCTACACCGTGGGTAATACTCTTTGCAACTAACATTTATTTATAATAGAAACCACAACTGCCTCTACCACTATTGCAACAACAAGTATCGTGTCAACTAGCCCTGTCAGCTCTACTTCTCCAACACAATCAACCACCGAAGAAACAACGACTATTCAAACAACAACAGCATCAAGTACTGGGTCGACAACCCAATCAACTATCATTACGACCAGGCAAACAACACCTGAAGGTAAAGTGAACAAATTATGACCGATACCTTTAATTTTGATATATACTTTCAAACCGAGTTTCAGCAAGTAAACTTAATGTTTTGGCTTACGATAAGATTATCTTGGTGCTAAATTCAAAACCGTTGTAAGTCAACCTATCATCAACGTTATGGTTTTCATGGAAGCACAAATGATTAAAACTAGTTATGAAGCTTTATAATTATTTAAAGTTGATTACCACCCTAAAACACTTCACACTCAGAAAGTCAATTTGTTTCTAAAATATGTGTTATCACAATCAAAATAAGATTTAAATGGTGTAAAGTCGTTCAAAACGTTCTGATTCCTACGCAAAATATCCTTAAATCAATTTTTGACTGTGAACTTCAATATCCGAAGATAACAATATTGTTATACATCAGACGTTCGGGTTTTGAGTTCTAAAATCACTTTGTTCACTGTTTTGTTCCACAGGCGTATGTGTTGACAATTTGAAACTGGACGACAATCTTACAATTAAACAGGTGTCTTCAGGTGACAAAAGTGTAGATTTTGACGGAGAGTGGTCTGTAGACAGTGCAACTCAACCCTCTATTGAGTTGAATTTCGAAAATGCCTTTGTCGAGTTGACAGCAATCATGGTAAACATCCCGTCATCAAATCAGGTATTGGCTGCGGGAGACGAAATCCAAGCTAAACTTCAAATTGTTGACGAAAACGGCGAAGAGTACAGGGATGTCCCGATGACGTCCGATGACAACAAACCGTGGATGATAACTGTTGGCGAAGAATCGAAAACGCCCGTAGATTTCTCGGCAAGGAAGCTTAAAATAACTCTGAATGTAGATGATTCTATAGCAGATCTTACTGGATTGAAAGTGAATGTGGACACTTTTGGCTGTGCTCATTATGGTAAGTGATAAAGTGTGATAATAATCTCGTAGCATTTAAACACAATTCCCAAAATGTCTATGACCTATTTTAATATAGGTTAAAATATAGTAACCCAAAACTTAGAAACAAGTGTTTGTTAGTTAAGCATGTATTTAGTCATGTGTTGTTGGACTGAAGATTGCTGTGTTTCCTGACATATAAACTGATGTAATCAATCATTTTCCAGTAAATGAGCCTACTACAAGTACAGTACAGACGACCTCTACAGAGGCAACTACATTCGCTACAACCACTAGTGAGGTGCCTACTACTACTACAGGTACAATTAGCAAGACAACCAGCACTGTCAGCTATCCGTCTTCTACCACAACCAGTATCTCTACAACTGCAGCAAGTACTACAAGTGAAATTACTACCCCGCACGGTAAGACGATAACATAGTATGCAATTACAGATCCCGTTCGCACTTGGGCAGTGTATAATGTTAATAATGCCGCCTATTTTAATTCTTTATTATAGAAATAATCTACGAACAATAATAACAAAAAACAGATGGTATAGTTATGATTTGAGGCTATTTGGGCAAATAAGGCTGAAGGGGGTCATTCACATTAACCCTGTTTGATTGCAATGAAGTTACATATACAATAATTGAACAAAACCAGGACACGTAGTCAGCACAAACAACTCATGACTCAAAACGAGATATTTAAGTAATAAGATATAATTTCTACATGTTTCTAAATTATTTGGTAGTCAGTCATTGTTATATATCGATCATAAAAACTACTTACTTATTGGAATCAAATTAGTAAAAAAAAAACCTGGCGCAAACAATAGTCAAATATGTCGATCAAAAACAATGCAAATTAAAGAGCCTCAAAGTTCTCCCTTTGTTGATTTTCGAGTTTATACTCGATGTTCGAGGGGTAACTGTTACTGAAAACTTGTGGAATGTGCTGCTTGTTTATTAACGATAACTAACATAACTACAAACGAAAACGAATTTTTCTCTAATCACATCACATGGGGGTTGTTTACATTCTCATAATATAGAATATAAAGTGCATTTCTGTACATAACTTATTTTTCATATATTTTAAACTTAGTAGGATCCGAATGATCCAAGTTCAAATCTGCCGCAGATAAATGTTTTTCAATGGCTGCTCCAGGGCTATGGAACACACTGCCAGCTACCATCCGTTCATCTGTTTCACTGCCTGTTTTCAAGAAATCACTGAAAACCTTCCTGTACAATCAGTAATCTTTGTTTGCATTGAATTGTGTTTTTTAATCTGTCATGTTTATATTTTGCCATCTTGTTGCGCCGTGATCTATTAGAAATGGCGCGTTATAAAAATGTTGTGTATGTATGTATATGTATTTGGTTGTCACCAGTATGAATTGTTGTACTGATTACCTACATATTTCCTTCTAGAATCGACAACACAGAGGACGTCAGTATCGGTCACGACAACAATACCAACTACAAGTGAATTGCCTTCTACATCAGAAATTACAACTACAACAGTGCAGACATCTTCACCTGGTACAACATCAACGACATCGGAAAGCACATCTACAAGCAGTCCTCCCACAACTTCGGAAGTTACTACTGTTAGCACAGAAACAAGTGTAACAACCAGAGTGACTACTAGCTCAACCGAAACTACATCGGCAACAACATCGACCGTAAGCACTCCTGAAACAACTACCTTGAGTGAGTCAACAACGACTTTTACAGGTAAGACCATAGTTTTTGTCAACACGATAATTGAATGTTTAAAAGGAAATGTTGTGAATTAGCCCAATTTTACCAGGGACATTTTAACATGGTATATTTGACATTACTAATGGTGCATTTAGACTTTATCGCTCAAAGTCCGACGATGGTCTTTCACAGCAACTATTCGCGTTGCGAATATCTGGGAATGTCTCATGCATAGTCATGACAACTAGCGTGGGCAAACATCGATTAATAACGAGCGATGGAGTTTGAATGCACCATTAGACACTAGGGTTTGTGAATGAAATAAAGTTGTATTTGGATTGTTGCTATTATGCGTACACAAGCTATTATCTGCTCAAATGTACTTGTGTTACTTAGGGTTTAGACGTATTTCAATAAATTGGAATTAGTTTGAGTTAATATTTCAAGATTTAATCATAAACTGTTGTTTTTTATCTGTATTTGCAATTTATACGGAAAACTGACATTAAGCTTAATGTCAGTTACGATTTTTTCGCACTCACACGACGAAATATTTTACACATTTGTTTAATCATCGTACAATTACCAAGTGTAACTTTTACCAGATTGTCGCATAACAATATGTTTTAGGTTTTGTGAAAGTTTTAAATATATTTCTAAGAACAAATAATCATTAAAAAGTAGTTTTGAAATAAACATCTTTAATTAAATGACAAATATTCAATACAGTCATATTTTCTAGTTGCGTTAAAATATATTTTCAAGTTTCATTTCGGGCTATTCAAAAGGAATGAAGACATTTAGCAAACTTTTAACCAACAACGTGTTTGTATGAACAAAAGGTCTTTTTAAGAGAGAACAAATCCCGAACATTTGATGATCATACTATGATTCTAACCCGGACTCTTGTTCACGTTGTTAAAAGTTAATTTTACAAACAGTACATGCCGGTAATTTAATTTCGGTTAAGGATCATCTAAATTTTTTTAAACGCTCATTAGCTATCGTGTTATAAATAGTGCAGACAGAAATTAGAAAACAAAACAAATGAATCTTGCAAGAAAAGTCTGAGATTTGTGATAGGTATTGATAAACGATTTTGATTGTCTAAATATATGGGTCCGTTATTTTCTATGAATAAAGATATGGAGAGTAGATGATGAGGCTGTGGATTACGACGTGCCCCTTCAAGACGGAGGAATTATATAGTTTGCTATGATTAATACATGCCCCACACATATCACACAAAAAACATTGTTTAACTACATGGTTTTACCTAGACCTTTTTGTTGTCGTTTGGTTAGAACTGATCAATTTTATCTGGGTTCCTTTATTTCATCTTTGATAGAACCAACAACGAAGCTTTCGCCACCCACAATGCCACCAACAACCACTCCCACACCGTCGTTTTCAACAAGTTCACCACCGACTGGTATGTATACTAAGAATTGGTTCAAACTAAAGTATACTTAGCAGCATGTAGACTTGTATTGGACTCTGTCATTTCAATAAATCAGTATAGATACCTTTTCAGAGTCTGTGAATTGCAGCGACGTAGCTTGCGAGGTCAGACCTCACACTATATTCAGAACAGTGGTGAATTCGTTCAAAAGATTAGCGAACTTGAAGTGCCCTCGGGGCAAAAGTTAATTCCCTACGATGTGTCGGTACTATTTACCAGTATACCTGTTCCAGATGCGATTGACGCGGTGAAAGAAAAGCTTGAGAATGAAAACAATTTAGCTGAGTGAACTTCACTTAAAGTTCACCACATTCTACAACTAATCACCTTCTGTTGGAACACTACCTACTTTGTGTATAAAGAACAATTTTACAAGCAAACTCACGGCACAGCTATGGGGTCTTCAGTATCTCCCATTGTTGCAAATTTGTATATAGAGAGATTCGAGACGAGAGCGCTTGCTATTGCTCCACACCCGCCTGCAGCGTGGTACAGATACGTTGATGACACCTTCGTCCTCACACATGAGTATAACATCGAAAATGTCACGACTCACATCAACAGCATCGACGACAACATCAAATTCACCACTGACCCGGAGCAAGATGGCAAACTCGCGTTCCTGGACACTTGCATCCACGTTAACGATGACGGTAGCACCAAGGTCACAATATACCGCAAACCCACGCACACCGACCAGTACCTGAACTTTAACACTAACCACCATCTTGAGCACAAACGGTCGGTTGTAAGAACCCTGGTTGATAGGGTTGACAAGCTGGTTACCACCGCGGATGAAAAAGAACAAGAACTTTTGCATGTCAAAACTGCCCTCAGAGCTAACGGTTACAAGGATGCACAAAACTCCCAAAGCTAAAAAGGACAAGAAATCAAACACTCTCGCAGAAAGCGCCAACAAAATCAACATGCCTCTTCCGTACATCAAAGGATTGTCGGAGAAACTTACTCCCATCTACCGTGACCACGGAGTCGGTACATATCATGTCCCCATTAACACCATCCGCTCAATCCTCGTCCATCCAAAGGACAAGACGCCGGACAATAACAAATGCGGTGTTATTTATAAATAAAGCTGCTCACAGGGGACAGATACGTACGTGGGTGAGACCAGTAGATCTCTCGGTACCCGGATAAAAGAACATTCCAGACAAATAGGAACACTCACCGCGATTGGCGAACATTGCAAAACCCACCAACACAATATCATGATGGACAATGTCGAAGTCATCGCGAGAGAGTACCATTTTTGGAAGCGCAAAATCAGGGAATCCATTGAAATACGCACCCAGAAGCCAACTCTCAACAGGGACACCGGATACGACCCCCCATCTACGATGATCTGCTGTCACATGACCGCTCCCTAACGGGAGGTCATGTGATGAGGAGGGATTCATCACAACGCTGAATGAAGGGATCGAGATGACCTCGCAAGCTACGTCGCTGCAACTCACAGACTCTGAAAAGGTATCTATACTGATTTAATAATAAGGCTATTTTTGACTAAAAAATACTAACGAAAACAAACGTTAATATTTGTGCACTCGGTATTGAGTCAAATCAACCAGCAAAAGTAATTGTTAAGATTTTCAATATCTTTCTGTGACAACGATATTTATCTTGATAAGATTACCAGCACTGACATTAACTAGAAATCCAATAGCAATTAACTCGTACAGTGTTTGACGTCAATTTGGGGTTCCGATGGCCTTTGCAATGGCCGGGAAATAGTTCGAATTACTTGCAACCTGTAAAAATTTACAAACATTAGAAACGCGTCTAATAGGTTATCACTAGTACTATATCCGAACAATCAGCCATGACCAGAAAAGCGATGAATGCTTGTTATTTAATTTAGATCAGGTGCTGGTTTTTTTGAAGTGTAAACAAAACAGGGCTGTACTTAGTATTATAGTACCCGCCCGCAGGCCCGTGGCTGGTAACTTTTGCTTTAGAGAAATGGTACTTGTTGTAAAATGACATAAATCAGGTTCAAATTGCCGTCTGTGTGTTGAGAACAACTCTGATTAACTTCTTATTTAGGGCACTTCTTTAAAAGTATAATATTTTTCTAGAGAACATGAAAACGAATCAAACTGGTTACAAGTTCTTCTTATTAAATAGTTATATGATTGTTCCTCAGGCTGTCAGTAGTTGCATAACCGTATTTGTGTCATATACCTCTTTCCAGACCCCTAAGACTTGACTTGACAGCATTCTCATTTCATTATTAATAACATGACCCCGGAAACATGACCTACACGATGCGAAATAGGTACCGTCATCGTTATAGACCTGTGCCAATACATTACGATACCACTATCGAGCAAGCCGATGCATTCGATAGAGGCCATTTTGTTCACTGAGAGTTTGTATATCTTGACTTTTCGGATCGTGGTTCCGAGACGTTACATGAATTATATGCAGCCGTGCATTATTGTCTTTTGCCCCGTAAACCGATACATTTGGAAGGATTTGAACGTTAGAACGTATCGAATCGTATCGGCTTGCTCGATAGCGGTATCGTAATGTATT
>JAUMTS010128441.1:0-10066 GCA_032273385.1 Ophiopholis aculeata | reverse complement strand
TGTAACGTGACGTTTATGTTGCCTGATTGCCTATGTATGTGGAATGTTGTTGTTATATAAACCTCATAGTATCTGAGTAGGGAATGTAACGTGAATTTTCCTTTGTATTGGATGCCTATGCACGTGGAGTTTGGTTGTCGTAATTTTTCTAGTATCGGTTTATATTTACGTAGGGTTGTAACGTGAATTTTCGGTATGTTTTCTTGATCCCCATGCATGTGGAGTTTTATTGTTGTAACCCTTCTGGTATCTGAGTAGGGAATGATACGTGAATGTTCCATTTCCTGGATGACCGTGTACGTGGAGTTTTGGTTTTGTAACTCTTCTAGTATCCGAGTAGGGTACGATATAATAGTAAAAGATTTTTAACAACAAATATCTACATACATTTGGGTATCCAGGATACGGAAATTAAATTAAAAGGTTACACGTTCCTATACTCTTATAGGCCTACATAGAAGGGCTGCACCAACATAACCCCACAAAGACATACATTGGCAGCAGGAAACGAACAAATCAGATAACATTCCGTACTCAAACCCTAGAAGGGTGTTGCAATAAAGAATTTAATGCGTTTGACATACACGTTATTGGTGTATTTTCCATAGTAATTATGTTTCGTTATACTTAAAGAATAACGCGCGGCACTCATATGTTTTACAATTTATGTCAAAGGCATTTAATAAGTAAAATAGACCAAATCACACACAGAGTAAACAAACATAAGCATACACATTTTACCTAGAACTTGAAAGACTAAACATGTTATTTCTACAAGACCTGAGAGAGTATTTGTAGATCACCATATCGTTGAGGTTTTCTGTACAGTTTCATGGGCCGTTCTCAGCTCCAACATTATAAGAGATTTTCTTGAAAGACTTATTTATCTAAAATAACTTGGTTCTTGCAATACATGAAATATCACCCAGCGAAGTTAATTTGCGGTTTGTAGAGCAAAAACCGAACTATACAACTGCTGCGCATCTTTTAATGATCCACCAAGGTCCATCTTCCAGTCAACGACCCTGACTGTCTCTTGATTCCAACCTTCCCGTAGATGACCCAAACCATCTGATCTTGATTCCGAACTTCACGTGGATGACCCCAACCATCTGATCTTAATTCTGCCATTCCCGCAGATGACCCCAACCATCTGCTCTTGATTCCAACCTTTACTTGGACGACCTCCGACCGTCTGCTCTTGATTCTGAAGACGATTCTGAAGTTCCGTCTTTATTCCAAGCTTCCCAAGGACAACATCCGACCTTACGACATTAGAGTTTACTTTTGATCCCGCTCAAAATCACCAGAGTTTAGATTAGAGGCACCCGTTCATGCATGGTTTATGCCTATATCAAGATAGCCCTGATGTAACTGCCAATAAGGAGGATACCCGGACTTGTTTTGCGCGCTTTGATAAGGATAAGGAATTTTTCTCATTAAATCTCGCACGCCGCGGAGGGTCGATCCCATGCACCCTTCTCTGTGTTTGTGATCCAATGACACATCCGGGACACACATAATCAACTCTCATTATCAGTCCCGACAGCTTCGTCTTCGTTAAGACTTTGTTCCAATTTTCGTCTTGTTTCCGCTCTATGTTTTTCTTTAAAGTTCACCATGATATATCGGTCTTTAGCGAAGAACTTCTGGTACATTGGCACAGCTGTATATAGCACAATAGTTAGGCAGTAAATACAGATGCATGAGTAAATGGCAGCATCGTATGTTCCATACCTGTCCACGCTCATACCTGAAATATGACGGAAACGAAAAACTAGTATATACGTCCATAAATGCTACCTATACAATTTGTGTAAACATGTTTAAATTAGAGGATAATAATTGATAAGATTTTATTGGGTACACCTTTGGACAAGTTAGAAACGGTCAAGCTTTTGCCAGGAGTAGCTCTGACATTTACTTCAGGACAAAGTGACTACATGGACTAGCTAGGTTGACTAAGACATGTAGGCCATCCTGTGTGGCTCTGAAAAGTACCGTTCATAACTTTCACTGAACATTTCTGGTAGTCAACAGAAAACTAGCAGATCTCGCAAATCTACTAATTTGTGGGTTTTAAGATTAACTTAATGACATATATATTTGTTTGTTAATTCACCAATGTAAAACATTCCCACTTTATCTTCTTTGTTTTACATGAATTCAAAAGATCAATGTGTGACTTTTTATCATCTGTCGTTAACGAAGCGATATTATTGACTTAACCATGTTTACGATGGAATGGGCATTATTATGCCGATTTCAGCCTCATCCCCAGAGTTCCCCTAGGTTAAATCCGGAAGTAGTACTGATTTTAATACCAAAAAGAAGCCCACATTTTTTTCGATATTATCCTAAAATTTGACCTCCATATTTATTGTACTTTTTGAGATATAAATGTTAGTATACCAATTATTAATTTCTTTTGTATTATAACAGCCTCATCCCCATTTTTACACATATATGTTTGTCTCTGGAGCCTAAACAAGGGGTTCCATTGAAGTGAAAGTTTGTAAAATATGTTTTAGTGGTCAATGTTAACTAGTTGGAGGTACAAAAGGTATATGTAAAAACGGCATAGCCCCCTTTAAGTTGTAATTAATATTTGTATCCGTCAATTGAATTAATTTCAAGAAAGCTGTTAAACCAGAGGAAACACCAGGGACCCCTGCAGGACCTGTTACACAGAAGAAGGATGGTAGTTTGGCAATAGTCATTCAGGCTAAACCTGGGGCCAAACAGAACTGTATAACAGGTAGGTGTACAATACAAGTATATATACATGTGCGATTGGTAAACCTGCACAAAATCTCCATCTTTAAACAGTACAATATTCATGAACCTGGACAACATGTTTTGAGTAGACTTGTTCAATATTAATGTAGGGGCCCTACCACCGTTTCATGTAAAGGCTGATATCAAGTTATATTTATAAAGTTCCTTAGCAAAGCAATATATGTGTAGACACCAGCAAAGCTTACAGTGTTAATCAGGGTTGAAGTCTACAGGCTGAAAAATACTTTTGAAATTTCAGGGGCTATTTTGAAGAAGAAATGTCCATTTTGGGGGGCTATTTTGAACATTCTGGGGCCACATTTTTATTTTATTGTACTATACATCTAAAAGAATCAAAATGTTTCAAAGAATTTAGGGGCAGCCCCTAAATTCCACTCAGTTTGGGCTATTTTGATATTTTCGGGGGAATCACTCTCTGTACTCTTAAGAAGCTATAAGAAGCCCTGGTTGAAGCTGACTATCATGGATTGATTCCATCAGATGATATCTTTCATTTCAGATATATCACAAGATACCGTGGGTGTGCAGATTGCAGCTCCTCCAAAAGAAGGTGAAGCCAACACAGAGCTTGTCAAGTTCCTGTCCTCTGTGCTCAATTTACGAAAGAGTGATGTTTCTTTGGATAGGGTGAGTGGTGATGTTTTATAAACACAAATTGTTCAATAACATGGCAATGAGCAATCATGAAATGTCTTCTGCCACCTTTCCTGATCAAATACAAACTTGCAACCAAGTAAACTTAATGTTTACTTTCCTCTCTGCTTTCCTCCACCCCAAATAAATAATATATACTCCAAATTATGATTTTTCTATTTGTAAATTAGCTATCCATAGGCCGTAGTATCAGCTCATTATAATGCTTTCTTGTAGTTTCTAAATGAATTTAGTTATTAAATGGAACTTAATTGCTACATAATAATAGTTGGAGTTATTAACTTTGACTCCTGGGACTAAATCAGTTACTTCTGGTTCAGTTTCTACACTGAAATATATTTTACGTCATCACCAGAGCATGATACTTCTCTGCATCCTGATTCCATCCAGTTCACAAATAAGTCATAACATAAGCAAAGGTAATTAAAATGTTATTAAAATGTTTGAATTTGAGTCTAGAACATTATCTTTTGAAAAAGATCAAAGACCAGTTATTAATTTTGTAGCATGTACATCGAACAACAGGAAGACAAAACAAACATCGTGACATTTCCAAGTGTCTTTTTTTGGAGCTTAGTATTTGACCATGCAATTTCAAACACATCTTGGGTGTCCTTATTTTTTGTTTGGATTACTTACACACCCTCTCGAACTTTCAATGACTGAAGTTAATTTCTAAATTTGGTTATCTGACATTATTTTTACAGGGCTCCCGATCTCGTATAAAGACTATTTGCGTCTCATCAGATAGTGGTATGACAGTGGATGATCTACTGGGGAAACTGGAAGAAGCTACTGGGAAGACGTGAGAACATGACACAATTTCAAGTACTAAACGTACAGTACCGTACTCTAGTGCAATATCACCGTCCATTAAGGTGAGCCATGGTCTGCAATGTTTACTTTAATTGAAGTTGCAGTTGAACACTATCATTTGGTAACATAACTTCAGCTTCAGCAGCATAAAATATAATTTGTGGTTTAACTAATAACCAGTATCAGACGATGTCAACCATGGATTTGATTCTGAGATTCGTAAACAAAATCCTCTAGCTGTGACTGGTCTTGGTGATGTCATTTTGATAGCAGGTGGAAGTCATTTCTGACAAAAACGTGTCATTGTGAGAGATGAGAATGGTTTAAATCGGGATTGGATATTGTCTGACTACATCATGCTCACAAGGAGATCATGCAATTGAACTTTGTATTCTAAGAAGAACTTCAAGAAATATGTGCTGCCATTGTTGTGATATTGACAAGAAGTTGTGACTTCGCAGCAGGAGTATGATGAACATACATCCACTTTTTGTTTGTTGTGTACAACTTACCAGTTTTGATGTCATTGTTTAAGGCAGCTAAAGGGTAATTAGGACAACAATTGCATCACTCTCAAGTATATATAACTAATCTCATATCTAAAATGAACAACGGCAACAAACAAAATGATTTGAACCCAAAACAGACAGTGACCCAAAGAAGTTTTGTCACGTAAATCAATCATAAGTTTTGACAAGTGATGTATGGGAAAAACCTGACTCCTTAGGGGCCGGACGTCAGCCTTACTTGGGCCAAGGACTGTTAAATAATATTTGGACATAATGTTGGTCCTGATATTGTATGAAATTGAAAATTGTATGAATTAATCTGTGATATAATTTGATGTGAGAAGTTGTCTTGATATCAATGTAATCCCTGGTGCCATACAAAACTGTTGAAAATCTGAAATAAATATGAAACATGATAAAAAGTGACAAATAAATTGCACCTTTAAAACCTTCTATCACTAGACACTTACACAGCCTCGTTTTAGTATGTAGTACATGGTATTCAAAACAAAGTGTGAATGGAATGTTTGCAAACATCTTATCAGTTTTTGAACCGAATTGACTTTAGGTCCCACTTATAATATATCAAGTATATGACTTTTCTTGCGAATCACGATCATAGATTGGACCTGAAGCATATGTTGCAAAGGATGGTCAAGGTATTCATGAATCCTGGTATAGAAGTAGGGCGGTTAAAAATGGGGTCCAAAAATGTCTGCCGAATATGACCAAACCGTGATTTCAATTCTTTATTTCAGAATGACACTTTATTAAATGTTTTTAATATTTGTAATTGTATACACTATGAAAGGTTGCTTCGAAAGCTCTCAAGAATGTCCTTTTGTTGAAGTATTGTTTTGTGGAAAGCACACAATCACGTCTTAACGGAAATAGTGTTTTCTGACACGGTTTCGCTTTGTTTATGAATTTCAAAGTCGTTTTTCCAAACTGCTTGAATGTTAAAATAAAGTAAATGTATATTTCAGTAAATGACGTTCGTATGAAACTTTTGCTCACTCTTTTGTATTCGCTAGATGCTCTCTTGGGCTTGAAATGAAGTTAAGACTTTGATGGTTTCTCTTTAGTATGATTCCATATCCTTGGCACTGCCATTTGTGCAATAGATGTTTAAACTGTGAAATTGTGCACAGAGTTTATACATACCATAAGTTTGTTTTCAGATATGCCTCATATAGAGTCACTCACTCACCTATAAAAGAGCTCAGTTTCACTATCTGTGCAGTCATAATTCAAACATAATCATAAATCCATAAAAGGTACATCAGTAGTGTGTGCATGTTGGAAAACAACTTTAAAGTTTCCAACAAGTGAAGTGAAGTTCAATCAATTTAATTTTGCTATGCATCTCATGGGTTGGTCTTGACAAAAAAATATGTGGGTGCACTCTGGTTGAAAGTTTGTACCAGAGAGACAGAAAATCTATTCGCACATGGAGATAACCTCAAAATTTTATCAGGTCAGCCAAGGGTGAAATCTGATCAAGGCTGCCTTAAGAGGGCAGAATTTCATCTAATAGTGCCTAATTTCAACTGGGTTACACTTATACTTATCATTTCACAGCATGCCTCAATTCAACCAGTGCCATATCAGATACCTCATAACCTAATCAGTTTTATCTACCTAAGATAGCGTATTCTTAACACATAGGGCAATCTTTATTAATGTTCTCAATTATCCAAGTAGGAAAAACAACTGAAATCAAATTAAATTGAATGATCTCTGTTTAATGATAGGGTCATCCCTATATCATCTACCTAGAAGGCATATTAAAACTGTGCTATCTATTTGAGATATCTTACTTGTAAAAAATAGCCCTATCTTCCTAAAAAAGCTTATTTGTAAAATTAGCATATCTTTTATTTCATGTTTGTTGTCAACTTTCAAAAATTATATGGAGCAAAGCTCAAAAATGTACCAGTGAATATTTGTGGCAGTGTGCAGAAGAAAGAACTAAATAAAGTAAGGTACTATATACAAATGATCCTGAGGTTAATTGCAAGCTGTAATTTTAAAATTTTAAGAGAACAATCTTGCATAAAAAGTACATTGAATCACTTAATTGAAATTTTGAATTAACCTGTTGCTTCTATTAACTGCACCTCTGATGAGTGTAAGTGCAGGCACTAAGTATCTTGCATATGTGTGCTTGGAAACACAACATAGCATGTAAATCTTATGAGAAACATCTTTACAGAAGATTGACAGATACAAACAGCTTAAAAGGAGACATTTTTTCTTGTCACTGATAAGAAACATCTGTTAGGAAGAAAAGAAGATGGTAACATCTAGAAAAGGACACTTTTTCTTGTCACTTACGTTGCCTAAAACCCTCATTTTCACTTGAAATAAGACAGCATGTTAAACTTATGCAGACCATGATGATGTGAAGATGAAAATATTTAGAAAAAAGACACTTTCTCTTGTCACTTAGTTGCCTAAAACCCTCATTTTCATTTAAATAGAAATCAGGTTAACATCTTTCTCTTGTAACATCTAGAGGCATTATGTTGTCATTATGCAACCCTCCTGTCATGACTCTGAGGAAATTAACTGTGGGATTTGTACTCGTAATAGCAACAAATAGAATATGTGATCGGCGGTAAATGTGTGTGATTTGTGACAGATTAGTACGACTTTGCTTCTCAAGTTTGGGTAAGCTGTAACTTAAGGACCTAAATCACCTGCCCTATATATTGGAAAGGAAATAGAGAAAAGGGTCATGTTCTCAATTCAGTCTTTTTATAGTAGCTTACAAAGATGCCGATTTTGTTTCATGCTTGAGATAATATATCATGTAACTGCTTCTCATTGGTGTTTTAAGGTCATGATTTAAGTATGTAATGGTTTTTGACAGGGGAGCAGTACATAAATATTGTACTGCTTACCACTATGGAATACCATGTGGTAATTTCTTTGACTTTTACATCTTACAAATGTTTCAAAATTGGTTAAAGTTGATCCAAAGTCAGGTTGGTGCTTTGATAAAATAGTGATTTCATGTTTTGTCATTCGGTGATGAAAACAAAAATGAAAAATTGTGCACCAGCTTTTTCAAGAGGGGTTCGGCCATATTTTGTATAATTTGTTTGACCCATGTTATTGTTACAAATCCATCTAAAGTGTTACATGATCAAAGGTAAAGAATTGCAAAGTAGTTCACATTTTCAAAATAAAATGCATTGTATATATGGCCCAATACACCTGATTTTACATGATTTTAGCAATTCAATTTAAAATAAAAGCAAAAAATTTGGATAATTGCACCTGAAGCATAGTGTTTCTATATGTTTAAATTTATAACAGAAGTGCAAATCTTTCCTCAGGGAATTTTATTGTAATGTTACCACTGGGAAATCAAACAGATAATTTGCCTATTTCGTCATCAATAATTATTTCATAATTTTGAAGCTTATGGAAATGCTGTCACAAGTCATAGTTAAAATCCTATTTATGATTATGATGGGGATTTGAAACATGACCCATAGAAGACTGACATGGTGAAAGGGATACATGCAATAATTATCTATCTACTAAGTTTACCAAAAATATTCAAAAATTAGATACATTTACTGCAATTGTTAAGTTACATGATTATTCATCAAAAACTTAATAACAAGTTAAATAAGATAATAAGCAATTCTTCTGAATATAATTCTTATGCCTTGAAACTAAATTTAGGAATAAAATATTCAAATTCTAAATGTATAAAATATTTAGTGAAAAATCTAGTTCAATTGCATATCTCATTTCATTTACATTATTTGAGAGAAACTGATACTAGGTTGGTTGCAATTTAGATAAAATTCACATTTTAAGCTAACATTAACCTTCTCTACGCAGATGTCAAGTACAGACGACATGTCAAAAATGTTAAAATTTGTCAACAATTGTTGAAATTCATACTTTTATTACCATATTCAGATTCAGTATAAAAAATGCATTCAATTGAGTACAAACAAGCCTAGTAGTGGTTTATTTGTTCCTAAAACAGCCCTTTTGATTTTGAGAAAATATTGTTAACTTTTATACACTCAAATTGCAGCCATTGTGAAAAGCAATATTAAAGCATAGAAAAGTCTCAGGTATCTTCCAGATGTGCTATGTGAACATTGCCAAGAGTTCAGAAATGTTTATTTGCCTAAAGCGTTTTCACAGGTGAAAGTTATTACTTTTATTCAGGTGTTTTAGCTGGTTTAACTTGAGAAATTGCATCTTATTTTTACAGGCATTTGATTGGCAGTTTCGAACAGCTATTTTTGGAATATTCTATATTAAAGTGTAAAAATATATATTATTGTGTAAACTTAATTGACATTTATGTGAAGTAACATTTTTTTATCAGGTTGTGTTTTCTTACATATTTTGTTTTAAAAGTGAAATTAAGTCTTAAATCAGGTGGTACATGTACCAATTCCTATCCTCATACTTACCATGCTTACATTGATTAGTTTTAATTATTTAACCAGTCAGTAGTACACCTTGTAAGATAATTGACTACGTAATACTAGCAGATGAGACTATATCCAGGGTTTAAAGAGGGACAAAGTTGCAGTCCAACACTTGAGTGAACTGGGAACAGTGCTACGATCTAAAAGCTCTCAGGTGAGCAATACTTAAGCTTTTTGTATCAGTTTAGTTTCATTTAACTTGCAGAAACTCAAAATATCATCCTTGTTTAGTCCAATTTACGGTCAAGCCATTTAATTATATGCTTCGTTAAGTGAGCAATTGAGGATGATAGTTGGCAGTAATAGACTAGTTATAGATAAGAATTAATATTGAAACTATCTGTCCCATTGAAGAGGACTTCCTGTGATAGGAAGTTGTTTGAGTAATAAGACAATGGAAGGATCAATATCAAATGTAACAAAACAACAAAAGACCCCTCCTTTTGAGACAGTTTGTCAACCAAAGCTTAAAGACCCCTCCTTTCGAGGTTGCTGATGGAGCTGGTACATCACTTTCATATCTGAGTGCCCCTCATATTTACCTGTCTGCATAATTCATCATCTCACTTTTAAGACACTTGACAAGCCGTCAGATGCTTGGTTTTACTCAGGTTAGATACATCATCCCACAACCAGGTGAAACTGACACTAATAGTCTAGTGTGTTATGTGGAATATTATATGAAGTAACTTAATCGCATATTGATATCATGTTTCTAGCCTAGTAAGGTATGCTCACTTTTTCTTAGTGGTTGCATAGCACTCTTGAAATGGTAATTTATTACAGACCTGCTAATATACAGGACAGGAACTAGTAAAC
>JAUMTS010128330.1:0-10067 GCA_032273385.1 Ophiopholis aculeata | reverse complement strand
TAGATCACTTCCCAATGTGAGTGCCCCCCCCCCCCCCGGGATTGTGCGCTTGTACACTTGTAGGACCTGCAGTCCTTTTTCCTGATTACTTTTGAACAATCAAATCAGGATTTGTAATAGTTGAGATGCCGACAATCTGATTGAATTGGGTACTAATCATGTCTCTTTTTTATGGCATAATATATTTGATGTTCATAACTTGCCCGTCAACCAGATGAAATTTTGAAATGAAATGTAAATCTTGTTTACTTTATATAATCGATGGATGTACATATATTTCTATACAATATGTACCAAAGTTTTCATATATAATTGTATAGATGTAGCGTTAATTGTATCATGTTTGTTTGTCTGTATGCTGCTGGAATTCTATCTCTGTGTTCAGTGTCGTTACCTCATATGTGAAATAGTATGGCGCCCTCAATAGAGTGTGCTTGGGCTAATTATATGCATAGAGGCCTATAATAGAATTGTGTTGGTTGTAAAAGCAACAGAAATGTGATTGTTATATAAAATTGAATGTCAATCTTTTTTTAGCTCAAAACAATCATTTTTGCTTTCATATGTGTATAATGTGAAATAAATCTTTCATTATAAACAATAGGTTGTTTGTCCAAGTTACCATAGAGGTCTTACATTTTACTGTTTCTGTCAATTGGTCTATAATGTGTAGGCAAAAATGTATATTCAAACTTGTTCATAATCTTCTTAAATTACTGCAAGTAGGTCGATTTGTTTTATTTGCAAGCAAAATTTCTAAATTGCTACATTTAATATATTTTCTTTTCCCATTTAATGCAATTCACCTGTAATATGAATAATAATATAATAATGACTATAATACAAAATATGTTCTCAGTACATGTTACCACTACTACGTAGTTTCGTTCAAGGTAACTGATGTTACTGCCTTACACTCATCAGGTGGAAGGAAGGAGACATAAATGTACACTACAACTAATTACTTACAGTGGTGGTATCATGTACTGCAAACTTATTTTGAATTATACATCGCTCTGGTTTTTGCCATCGAGTACCCTGTTTACTGTAATTGAAAAACCAACTTTATACTATAATAATGAATTTATGTAGTACCATACTGACGCTGGTAAAGTACCACCCTCGGGTAAAGTCTCATCCCCAAATTTGAACAATTATTCAGAAATCAATCCTGACCCTAGTAAAGTCCCACCTCAAATTTTGATGTTTTTTCTCGGTGAAAAACCCCATTACTAGAGGTAGGTCTCAGTGGAAAGACTTATTACGAGAAGTAATAATTCTGATGTGCATGAGTAACATAATTATAACCAGGAGATACCTCACTCCTTATACAGCACATAGATTGGTAATTTAATTTAATTTTTTTTATATAATTTTTTTTTTTAGATTCGAGTTAAGTCCCACCCCAAACTTTGAAAAAGATTCAGGTCAAAAAGGGGTGGGACTTTACCCGCGTCAGTACGGTACTTGTACTAGTATAACATGTATTGTATTCAAATCAGCATGCTTTCATTGATGTTTGTATCTATAGGCAAAATCAAAGTTGATAATCTAAATATTATTATTTTCAATTATTTATATCATTTCTTTTCTTTTCTTTCACAAAACAAGCCATTACTTTCTAGTTTTTTTCAACTTCAAGTTTCACATGTGTTTTTGAGTCTTTGTAAAAGTTATTTCTTTGTAAAGTCATAAAAATGACAGCATAAAGGCTAATCTTAGGACTAGACTAGATTGATACCTTTTGAGAGTTTTGAAGTTAAAACGAATTATGGCTAGCTTTTGAAGAAGACCTTGCAAGCAATGTGGTTGTCTTCGCAGCTTCAAGGCTCTGAAATGTTAATTATTTATTTGAAATGGTCTTTCACAGACAGCATGCAATTCTTTGTTTGGGTATTCACTAATATTTCAAATTGAATGAAAACTGTATCAAAATGATTGAACCCATCAGTTTGTGAGAAAAACACCTGACGGCACTTATTATGGTATAGGGTTAATATGTGACTTCAAGTACAAGTTATTCTGGCTATAAATACTGTTAAACACTTAATATTTTGTTGAAAATTTGTGTCGCCAATTAGAAATTACTGTTTTTGCAAGCAATGAGTTTTGAGAAACTAGAAATTTGATTATTACTATCAATGTAAAATTGGCAGTTTTGTTAGTATTTAATTTAGGGTCTCATCACCCCTTACGAATTTAAGTGGTTTTAGACCAATTTTTTTGATACAGTTTGTATGTTAGATGTAATAGTTTACAGGTGCATTTCTGCAGATTAGTAGATACCACATCACAACCCTAATATTGCTGCCTGTTTTCTGTAAAAGTGGACATTTTTGCACATCTCATTTTCACACTGTGCGCATTTTGAACAGTAATCGTTTTTTGTTGTAATTTTGAACTTTCTTACATAGACCTGCACACAAAAATTAATATATTTGTGCATTTTTATTTTCACTCTTGCTGATCTTAGCGTGAAAATAAACATAGTGCGAGAATTTCCGCTTTTACAGTACTCTTGTATTCAATCAAGATCTGGAATGTAGGACAAAAATTAGTTATTGTTGCTTCAATATTTCAACCGTGATTTTCTCTTGTTTTGTTTTACTGATGCCAATAATTGTTAAATTATACCCTGTTTTACGGATCTGCTTATTTGCTTAGTTAAGATTGTAAAATTCCCAAATAATTGGTGTATGAAAATGTTACATAAGTGTAGGTTCAGTAAATAATAAACAAATACAACAATGATTTGTATGAACAAAAAAGAGAAAGGGAAATATATCTCCATTAACTTAGTACAATAGTTGATCAAAAATGTTGGTATACAGTGGACTGAAATGTCTTGGACCATTTTATACTACTAACAAAAATACATGTAAAAATATTTTTATATAATTTTTAGTATGAAAGAACAAGTATCATACAACTTGGGAATAAAAGCAACATGTGAACATTTGGATTATATTCAGACTGATGGTAAAGAGGTAGACTAAAGAATGGGTGTTGTTTTGGAACCATAGAAAAATGAAGTTACTCAGTGAGTATTATTGTTGTAAATAAACTTACACGGATTAGTTATGAAAAAGGTGAAAAGGGCTATCATATCATGTGATCATGTTAGAACCCCTTTGTCTGTTTTCCCAAAGACCTATATTATTTCATAACAACTGATAAATCGTAATATAATGTACAATCGGACCCTACAAGTTAGCTATAAAATTCAATGAAAGGAAGGCGAGGTGACAGACATGGTTTTACTTACTTTAAACACTGGGAAGGAGTTACTGAACAAAAAGGACCATACGGAGGTGTGCAGCTAATAATGGGTCACAGTTTTGCTCTTCTGGTATAACTTACGAATGATCCATTTTCAATTCAAAAATTGTAAAATGTTTTTAAAATTGTCTTAAATCTGCCTTGAAATAAATTAATTTTTGTTGAGGCGAAACTTTGTGCCACTTGTATAAAAATCAGTTCAAACTTTGGCAGAAAAATGGGTCTACTATGAAGACAAGACAGAGGCACATCCCTAGCTGGGATTGAGAGTAAGTTGAGTAACCCTTCCTGGTGTTTAAACAAAACCATGAAATAAATGGGCAGCTTTGTAAAGATTTTAAGCAGTTGGAATGAGAGAAGTACAAAGTATTTTTTCTTTTATAAATTTATATGTTTGTATCTGTATTTGTAATTGGTCAGTTGCCATGGCAGTTTCGCCATGACAACCGTATGTTCTGTAATTATGGTAAATTGTGCAATTTGATGCATCAAACCATAAAATTCATAAGCATATAATAATTTGAATAAGAGGGAAGTTTACTGATGATTTTGTTTTGGTAAGGAGAATGTAAATATCAAGAGCCCTGTGAAAGACTTGAAGGGTGCTTGCTGTTATGATGATGACAAATCTTGAAAAATAATGATGTGTTAAATAATTGTGGCAAGGTGTTGATTTAGATATTAGAAGGATTATATATATAGGCTTATATATATATTTATATAGCTTGGAACATTTGCTGCAGTTTATATTGTATATGTCGTCTGCATATCTTGCGAATTTCTGTTTTGTCGAATTTGAAAATGTGTTTTGATTATAGATATTTCTCAAAATTGTCACTTATTTCATAGAAAATAACAATAATTGAATGGGAATTGAGAAATTGTTGAAAGTGATGCAAGTTACAAAATATGATTAGACTACAGTGGAACCTCTTCAGCACTAAATCTATCGGACCACCCATTTAAGTTTGTGTTTTTAACATGTAAAATCATTATTTTAGTTTGTGTTTTCATAGTTTTTGTGTTAAAAGCATTTGTGATAACAAGGTTCTACTGTACAACCTTCTGGATACCAAAGTTTCAATGAATAACATGGATGAGCCTTACAAACTTCCAATTTGATTCATGTCTTTGCCTGTTTTTGACTTGGCTTCAAATACATCAATATTTTGTAAAATGCACCCAATTTTGACCAAATTGTGTGCTTTTTAGAGCAATTTGATTTAAAAACACCTTATTTTATATAGGTGCACATTCGATCAATTTTGGTATAGTGATGGGTGGTTTCATCACAAATCCAAACTGATGAAATTGGGAAAATTCAGAAAAGCACCCAATTTGGACAAAATTGGGTGTCTTTACAGAAATTCTCCAAGGAGATTGGCATCACAGAAGGTTGTAGTCATTTGTATGTCACTGTTTGCTAATGAAATGTTGGTATATAGGTGTTGGGTAGCTACTGTATCTGTGTCTTGCAATAAAAGTGATGATTTTGTGTACACAAAACTGAACAAATTTGGTACTTGTTTTATTGTTGTAATCTTCAGAGTTTTTTAATGCCCAAAACCACACCTGTGTGGCAATTTTTCAAGTCAATTAGCAAAAAACTGTAATTTTAGCGATTCAAATCATGCGTTAACAACCTTTATTTTGCAACTTTGATGCGCGCAATTGCATAACGCTAGCCTTCGATAAAAAAGCACAGCGTAAGTAAATACGGAAGCCCAGGTTTGTTCCTTGTGCATGAGTACCATATAGAACAAAAAGCAGTTTAAGGGCTGTAGAATGATTTGAAAAATGTCTACCAAAAATGACTAAACCATGATATTTGTATACATCATGAATGGTCGCTTCTAAAGCTCTCAGAAATGTCCTTTTGTTGAAGTATTGTTTTGTTGAAAGCACAAAATGGCTAAATTTTTATATGACATTCGTATGAAACTTTTCCTCACTCTTTTGTATTCGTTCGATGTTCATTTGGGCATGAAATGAAGTAATGAATTTGATGGTTTCTCTTTAGTTTGACTCCCGATCTTTAAAACTTAAATTCACGCCCTAGTTAACATAATTTTAGTTGACAAATGGTGAGCTAAATTTGCTGTGGAATCTTAATCTACTGTAACTCATTAAGTCCTAGCCGCATGGACAAACAACAACTTTATTGGCGATTAGGTCACCTCAAAACATGCCAAAAACACAGTTTTTTGAAGACACTATGTTGTGCTTTCGCAAAATAAATCTTCATCTGATGTTTATAAATATTAAGAACATTTTATGTGGGTTCATTCTAAAATAAAGAATGTAAAATTAGCATTCGGTAATTTACGATAAAAATCATATACAAGTAATGGGAGACCCCTTAAGTACTCAACTTAACTTCGAAGTTGCTGTAATTTCATCAACATGCTTGAGCTTGCCTCTAGATGTAATTTGTAGTATTCAATCCATAGTTTATAAGGAAAATCATTTCTTCTTTTAAAATTCGATTAGAATCTTTGATTTTTGGCAAATCCGCTTGTGTATGGTCCTAAATATTCCCATAAAAAAGTCCACAATTTCAAGCGGATTTGTGAACAGATCTAAAATTCTAATCAATTTTCAACACGAAATTAATAAAAAATATGTCAAGGCATCTACTAGTAAAATTATATCTTGTCAAGTGCCCCTTTAATGTTGCAAATTGGTAGGCCTACTTTTAATAATGTTGACAAAATCCAAGCTAAAATAAAATGAAACTTATCAATCACAAGCCATTTCCCTCCCCACGGGGAGGGGGGCTCATATATGAAAGTGACCGTGTACGAGCTCCATCGGCCACCTTGAGACCAAGGGTCTTTCGGTGACAGATTGGCTCAAAAACGGGGGTCTGTTGGTGACAAATTGCCTAAATCGTAAGGGGGTCTTTCGGTGACAGCCTTCCAAATATACGGGTCTTTTTCGCATCATTTTAATGAAAATTTCGAAAAATTACCGCCTTTTTCAGCAAAATATCCTGAAACTTGGGGTATTAGGGTGAGAAAATGTGAAAAATAGGGGGTCATCGGGTGACAGATTGTAAAAACAAGGGTATTTCGGTGACAGCGGGCCGAAAAACTGAGGGGGTCTTTTTGATGGAGCCTGGTGCGAAACCTAATATTGACGGCCCCCGGGCACAAAACCGGACAATGTCGCCAAACTATATTAAGTTCTATTTAGAAATCAACAAAAATACATTGGCAGTTTGAAGACAAGTTTTAATATTACATGGATAATAATTTGTGCAAGTATAATCGTAAATAATACACCATTTTAAAACTTGTAATTTTGGCGATTTTTATAACCAACAAATCAGGCAAATTTGTTTTCCGGACTTTATATGAGTTTCGTTAAATTGTGTCACATTAACCGTCAATTTGGGTTTTTCACCATCAAGTTCGAACATTCTCATCTCTTCATCTGTTTTTATAACTTTGCCATTGGGTTCACTTATCTCCGTTTCATATTTCTTGGCGCGTTTTAGCTTCACTTCGTCAAGTCAATTAACTCTTGAGCAACACTATAGTAATCCATTATCATCTGCAAATCGTTAGTTAATCAATGACCTTCAAACAATCTTGACACTTCCATCGGGTACTTCTGCCGTTATATATGCGTTGCAGGAAAGAAAGCTTGGTGATAGGGCCTCTGTCACACTCCCAACATTTGTTCGAGACAATTCACTTACCTTATTACCAATTGCAATTTCTCATAATGGCACAGATACTTTCGTACCACCACGATCAAATGCTTTTTTGAAGTCAACGGTGTTACGACCTTCTTTTCATTCTTGCACTTCTCGATGAGGGTCCGAAGGGTGAAGTTTCGCTCTGTTGTATTGTGTTCTGTTCCAAAGCAAGCCTGCTCCTCTGCAACTTTTGTCTACCTGGTGCGGGACCTGGTGGCGGAGTCTGTTATATAGATTAGACGTAGTTAGACGTTTAGTAGTAGAATTTTACCCGAGTGGTTGATTGTGTGGTAGTACAACTTCAAATTGCCCTTTGTTTATAGGTACAAGTAAAACCAATTGGTTCGTTACTTTCGCAACTTTTGTCAGTTTTTGCAATCTATAAGAAATCCTTTTCCTTTTCATTTCAAAATTTGCAGACATACGGAACGTATTTGCCACGTGAAGGCTCTTTGCAACGTGGTCAGTTTGTTATTGAGTCGACATCCGTTGAAAAAAGTGGAAACACCACCGAGAGGACACTGCAATTCCATCAGGTGGACAAACCGGTATGTTGGAAAATATTGTGCTACACGTAAACACACATAACATGCGTAAAGAATTTAGATACCTTAAGATATTTTGCTGCCCCCCACCCCAGTTTGCCCCCGCCAAAATAATTTCAAACAGGTTAAAATTAGACCAAATTTAACAATTTGAGTATAAAATGTCAGTTTGTGCGCGATGTACGCACATTTTATTACCACATTTTAACAATTGTAATTAAAATTCATCAACATTAATCAGCCTTCTTTTAAACGCCTTTTTGAATTTCATACCTGTCGATTTAAAACTTTTTCTCTCTTCTTTTTTAAGAGCACTGTCAGAAAAGTGAATTTGATCCAGTACAACGAGTGGCCTGTGGATGCGGCCCTTCCTTCTACTGCAGTGTCTTTTGTTAGATTACTTGATCGCGTCGATGTCAAAAGGCGGGATAATGAAGATCAACGAATTGTCGTTGTTGATAAGTAAATTCCGTTTTATTATCATGTTTATTATATCCATATGCATTAGTTATCACATAACAATACAACAGGGGCATTCCATTGTCTTTGCCGCACTAAAACCTTTGCTAAAACCAAAAGTAAGTGGCCACAAGGCATTTAAAGGGGCAGTAAACAACATATTGGTATATTCTTTTGTTGCTGAAATTCAGTAGATATGTTGAAATACGTTCACAACTATTGTTTACAGAAGAAAAATATAAAAATTCCTCCAAAAAAGTGTTTATAACGGCATTTTAGTAGATTTATATGCAAGATGCATCAAGTGGAAACGAGGCTACTTCACCACAGCGATCGGTTTAGAGAGTTATCGGTGTCGACAACGAAAACTAATAATGATACAAAAGTCATTTTTTCTTCGTAAGTACATCAAGTTGAAACATAAGAATTGGCATCCATATGGGTGAACAACATACGATTCTAATGGTACAAAAATCTAGATTGTTTTGAAAAAAAAAATGGGGGGGGTGATGTGTCCTTTAAGTAGGCCCTACACACTTTGCGATTATTTTGATTATAGGAGGGTGAGAGGTAGGAGGGGGTAAGGGTACCAGCGCCGTCAAAAACCAGTGTGTAGACAGTGGTTGCAACCTGAAATTTGGAAAACTTGTTACTTTCAAAACTAATTGTATATGTTTAGAACCGTCGTTGCCATTGCGATATTTGTAAAGCTTTATGACGAATTTTGTGGATGTTTGTACTAACAAATATTTTGGTTTATGTAACCACCATCTCTTACTGAAAATTTGGTAAGAAGGAGAACTCTGGAATGCCCCTGTTGATTGTAATGTAAGAAATAACGCATACCGGTATGGATAATTGTTCCCATATTCATGTGGCGTTGGTAAAGCGTTTTGAACCAACCATGCAGTCACAGAACGTGGCTAGACCAGGTCGACATTTTCATGTTACTTTTGTTATTTATAACTATATTTCCCAATAAATTGTCCAAAAATGCTTGCAATTTGCAACGTTCAGAAATATTCATGTTTTATGATGTTTATTACTTTTATAACATAACTATGATTTGAATTAGACAATAGTTACTTTTCAAATTTTACTCTATTTCTGTTCCTGTTTTCTATCTTTCATTTCAGGGACGGTGTTACTCGGTGTGGTGTATTTTGTACTGTTATGTCGGTTGTTGATCAAATCAAAGAGAAACAAGAGGTTGACGTGTTTAGAGCTGTAAAGCGACTCAAGGTTTGCCGTCATGAGATGATCAGCACAATGGTAAGATTAAAAAAAAAAAACATTCTTATTTTTATACACCTATCCGACCATGCCATTACCATTACTGCGCTGTACCGAAATCGAGGGTTCACATATTTTGTTTGTAACACACATGGATCGCCACAATCAAATGTCCCGCGTTGTTGTAACTGCAGTTTCGTCAATTGAGCTCGGGCCGAATACAGTAAGCGCTCGTCGGATTGGTGTATTCGAAGGAAGGAACTGTAGGCCTAGATCAAAAAGTGTTTTAAAGTTCGAGTTTGCTTTATAACTGCGTTTAGTAGGAACAGTCAAAGTCATTATACATATATATATACTACTTAAGTTAAACAATTATTTCTCAAAGAATTGCTCTTTTTCTTTCTTTCCTTATAGGAGCAGTATACGTTCTGCTACGAGGCAGCCAGAGCTTATCTTCAAGCGTTCGAAACCTATGCGAACTTTTCTTAGTGTAACAAAGACAGTTGAAAATTTACCCTTGGTTATGATTAATCCAAGGTATTAATCAGATTACGCCGCTGTGTAAGATGGCGCGATGTGTGACTATTATTTGCTCCGGATGTATAAATAGGTACCAATTTTAATGGAATGGTTAAAGAAGTTTCGTTTACGTGATAGCGATATTAAGGATCAAGACCCGGGGATCAGACCGAGCGCTTAGAAATATATAAAGTAATACAGGGGTTTGTAGCATTCAACTCAACTTCAATTTCAACTATCAGTCAGCCAGGTCTCTAAAATGCCCTCGGTTATTTTGAAAAGGTGTATCACTTTCCCCCGTTGGGCTATTCCAGATAATAATGACCCCC
>JAUMTS010128220.1:0-10067 GCA_032273385.1 Ophiopholis aculeata | reverse complement strand
TTTTTTCATGAAAATATGTTTATGGCACTATTTCATGATGAGCGCCCTCAAGGGTTAATTCGACAAAAATACTTAAAAGGGGTATTGAGTGATTTCCAAACTTTTTCCAAAACTTTTTTTTATTTCTTTTTTTCATGAAAATGTGTATATTGCATTATTTCATGATGAGCGCCCTCAAGGGTTTATTCTGTAAAAATGTTTAAAGGGGTATTGAGTGATTTTCAAACTTTTTCCGAAACGTTTTTTTTTCTTTCATGAAAATATGTTTATGGCACTATTTCATGCTGAGCGCCCTGGTTAATTTGACAAAAATACTTAAAGGGGTATTGACTGATTTTCAAAATTGTTCCCAAACTTGTTTTTCTTTCTTTTTTTCATGAAAATGTGTTTATGGCATTATTTTATGATGAGCGCCCTATAGTAAAAAAACAGATCATTCTGCCACATTACAAAACATTGAAATATCCGACCAGCTATAATAGGTGGGCCTATTCTTGTTTCTTTGTACAGGGACCAGACAGTGGGGTGACACAAACAAGCGATTTTGGTAAGTAAAACTTGTGCTTTGTAGATAGTTTGATAATGTTGCTTCTGTATGAATGTTAATGATCAGAGGTTAAGTTGTCAAAATGTAAGAGAACAAGAACATGGCCTCCTTGCTGCCTATTGAGATGTTATTGTCATTTGATTAGAGCTATGTACAAACCTCCTGTGAAGGAGACCACATTCTCATGGCCTCCTTGCTGCCTGTTGAGATGTTATTGTCATATGATTAGAGCTATGTACAAACCTCCTGTGAAGGAGACCACATTCTCTTATATTTGAAACACTGAACCTCTGAAACATAACAAATTATGTTATGTAATTCATGAAGGACAGCAGATATTAAAGACTAGAGATCTAAAACCATCAATAAGTATGGCCATCAAAAACTTACCCCACCCATGTTTTGGGGAGCTTTATAGTCTTTTTCAGTAAAGTCGCGAGTTCAGAGCTGTCCTTGCAGTGTAAAGTGCATTACATGGAAGTGGTTGTGACATGCATGTTCAAAAACCCCAAGCTATGTCTGCTCCGCCCATCTCACACACTTACGAGACGCAATGCGTGTTGGAACTCACAACTTTACTGAAAAAAAGGCTGTAGATATCACAACCTAAAAGCTGCTAAGATTTATACTATGGTTGCAAACTCAATTAAAATGACATATGATTTACTATCAGTGAATTACAGTGCCTCGGAACAGGTTTCCTAAAGGATGGCCAATAATAGTATATGTTTTTTGTATTTGTTATGTGTTTCATGTTAGGTCCTATGTTTTTCGAAGTTGATTATACCAGTGAAATGTAAATGTGTCTTACTTGTTTTTAAGTTTGGCTCATCGTCAAAACTGTTTAAATGTAAATGTATTCAGACACAATTAAATTCAGATATTAAATAAACGATGAAATTCAATCTTACAGTCAAAGGCTATTACATGAACTATGACATGTTATTTTATCTAAATCATTTCATGTCATTGAAATTTTGTTGTTGTATTGTAATAGGTTTTTTTTCTAACAAAATTATGAGCTATAATAGTACTACTACAATAAAGATACTGTGGGAATTACATTGTTTTGCAAAAATTGAAACAATTTTGGCCATTGTCTATGCTCATGGAAATTTCTTCTACTCTAAAGCACCTTGGATTTATGACTGCAATATGATTGATAATGATAACATTATATACTTGACGTGATTGTGGTCATCATTGAAAAGGATAATGACCATGCAGTACATATCAAATTCAAGTGATTTTTTCATGTAATCTTGGCTTTAGTTAAGCTTTAGCAGCACTCCAATAGGAAATGTTTGTGAATATTAATGACTTGTTTTGTACTATGATTGTGTTTTTCTATGTTTGTGAATATTAATTACTGTATTGTACTATGATTGTGTTTTTCTATGAACAGCGATAGAGAGCCCACTCGACATGTAAACTAATGTTTGTGGAATGTTGTAATAGATTGTACATGTCTATGGCTGTGAGTATGTTTTATTACCAACAATGTTGTATTGTTTATTGAAAGCAACGCAATAGCTAGACTTGAGATTTGTTTATAAGCTTTACCTGAGGGCCCTTATGGAAGCAGTGTGTCACTTACTGAGGCTACCCTCTTAAAACATGTCTGAAATTAATAAATAAATGGAAGTATGTTTTATCTAATCCAAGTTTTTAATGTAATGTCAATACAACTGTGTGTTTGTTTGTGTGTATACTAGGCTCTGTCAAATTAGTTTCATATATGTTTAATACTAATTACACATGCCATTAAAACGGTGAAACTTACAGTTGCATCTTTAATTCTAGGCATATCATAAATGGCCAAACAAACATCATTGTTATCCTACCTTGGGAGGGGTTGCTAAGCTCAGTAGAAAGACAGCTATGCATTTATGCACATGTCATGAGAAAAGTAGCAATTTTAGCCCACAAGGTTTATTAATCACCACACTTCTTTTGTATATTTTTGATATAATGTGACTTATAATTATACCAGACATGTTTTTCTAATAAATGTAAAATTGCTATCGGTTTAAGGATTTTTAAAGGACTTTTTGTTTACATTTTACCTGGTAAATGGTACAAATTGGTTAAGACATTGTCTTAAAAAGTGTAAGAATTTGGCTAGTATCGCATATGAAAATACTCCATAATTTTGGTAAATAAGATACAATTTTATTTCTGTTTGTACAAAAAATGATACAAATACTATACAAACTTTAACCATGTTCATTTTAGCTATGCAAAGTGTTAACACTACATTTATCATTTATTTATTTGAACTTTCATTATACAGGGTAGCTCCTTTCGTGAAAGAGCACTGATATTCTAGGAGGCTCTGTTTCATAATATAAAATAATACAATTGCATTTAGAAATAATACTTACAATACATGTTTACATTATAGATACAATTTGCATCAAAATAAATTAACAAAATTGAAAAAAATGCTTGAATACAATATTTAAATTGGCCAAGTATAATGCTCTAGTGACAGTAACTTTTGGTGTGATTATAAGATCATAGTTAGATCGTTTTAGTCAGTTGACATACATTTAGTCCTTCAAGTTAAACTGTACACTAATATTCTGTTAGAATAATTTCAGTTATTGATACTAATTTCTTCTCACATGTTTTTTCTTTGAACAGGAAAATCGTCCAAGATGTAAGCAGCAGTTAGTGGAGGAAACAATTACAGTGTGTCAACAAACAGATACTGCTTATCAATGTACAGGTATTATGATGCAAAATGAGCATTATGAAAATATTAAATAAGAGTTAGTGCACAAGTAAACATATGTATTATACACAGGATGATATATTTATGCATACTTAGTGATTTAAAGGAAATTATGTAACTAAACAAACTATTAGTTGTATTGTTATTGTTAATTTTAAGGAAATTAAAACTATAAGTCAAATTAAGTTGTGTTGAAAATGGTTTTATTTATGTATGTAGCAACTAGCAACATAATGCACTGATTTTGATTTTGTTGTATTATACACTTAATATATTTGAGCAAGAAAAAGCTAATCAAAATGAAATAACAAAGCAATAACATTATGAATAACTAAGTGTGTGATAATGACCATGTATTTATAAACTGCACTTGATTCTTGAAAAAGACATTAATTCTAATATATCGGTGTCTAAGATTCATTGAAAAATAACAAATATGTTCTTTCACAGTACTAATAACATTATAGTTAGATGCAAGCCATGTTTGGGTGTGTGTTTGTGGGCGTTTGGTGGGGTGAGTGTGTGGAAGTATTTGTGTGAGTGATTGTGTGGTTTTACCTTAATATGCCAAACGTGCCTTTGTTATATAGGTGCTCTTTTGTAGTTCTTAATTCATTAATACATATCCAATTGATAATTGATAAAAAATAAGCCTAAATTTCAGTTTAAAGTCATTATTTTCTTGACTGTTTTGATATGATTGATAACATCAGGAAATCTCAATAAGCTATAAATTAAAGTTGCCTCATGTTTTTTTGATTCCTGAATATCTACAATTGCCCAACGTCTTTCAATGGAGCATTAGTATAGTAATTGTTTATTTATCAATAATCTTGCACTGTTTCATGGTGCGTATTATAGAGTTTACATGTATGATAAAATTGAATCATTTGGAAATATGTTCATGGAGCTTAAATTGTTGAAATATTTGTATAAGAAAAAGTTGTATATAACATGGATTATAAATATAGATTTAATTTATTATCTTTTTCAAAAAGCAAATTCAGTGTTTTGATGTATTGCCTTTGTATCGTGCCAAGTAGTTTAAAAAGTAACTAGAATTGAAATGTGTGTATTTTATTATTATGTATTAGAGCAATAACGTGATTTGGTGCATTTCCTCAAAACTCAAAACAAATATGAAACTTGTTCACACAAAATGAGTGTTTAAAAGTTACTAGGACACTTTAAAGAAGGTATATGGCTCACTGAACCTGTCAGAAAACAAAGGAAATCATATTGTATATCATTAAATGCTAATGGTGTGAACAATGTGAACCTTGTCATAAATAACAAATTAAAATGTGCAACTTATCTCTCATTTTTTGGGAACAGGTTTCATTTCCCAATGGCATTCCATGCCCAATGTCATGAATTTAAAGATGATTTAAGTTATAAAAATCCTCTAGAAAATGCAAAAAAGAACAAGATGATTTGGCCATTTTGTGAATGTTACTGATTTCAAGCTTATTTCTCATGAATTTTGTTTTCAAAAATTAGTTGACCTTTATTGAAGGAGGGAAAGTTGATTAGAGGAAAAGTGGTAAATTTCAGAATAATCAGCCAGTGCTTTCGAAGACTAGTGCCTTAAAGCAGCTTGTGCCATGCCAAGTTAAAGTGTGCCTATATGTATAAATATAAGAAGCACCACCGAGGGTAGAAAACAATTTGTATGATTGTAGCTGCACAATATATTTTGTCCTATTTTTATAGTGAGAAATAATTTGAAAATAACCAGTGTGCCATCAAAACTAAGTGCCTTTAAAAACTATTTGAAGCACTTGTTGATTTAAAGTTAATGTTGTCTTTGTATTTGTAACAGCACTTTTGAAGAAAAAAAATTAGTAGCTGCTATGTATTTAGGATTATTTAATTAAAGTATGTATATATGTCACAACATTTCAAGTAAAAATAACATATGCAATTTAGACAAACTCAGATAGGTGCAATAAGATAAGACATAAAAACAAACTCAATTTTTTACATCACCATTGGAAAAGAAACTTGATTTCTTACATCACTATTGGAAAACTAACTCTAATTTTTTACATCACCAGTGGAAAACAAACTCATTTTTTTACAATACCAGTGGAAAACAAACTTGATTTTTTACATCACCAGTGGAAAACAAACTCGATTTTTCACAATACCAGTGGAAAACAAACTCATTTTTTTACAATACCAGTGGAAAACAAACTCGATTTTTTACATCACCAGTGGAAAACAAACTCGATTTTTTACAATACCAGTGGAAAACAAACTCGATTTTGTACAATACCAGTGGAAAACAAACTCGATTTTTTACATCACCAGTGGAACAAGGGAATGCAGTCCACCACAACATTTCAGGTGCCTGTACAGTGGTATTCAATTTGGATCAATCTTATTATGTGCAATGTGTTTCACCATGGTTGTTATTTAGGGAAAAACTTGTGTGATGACCATTTGCTAAATTCTGTACTGCTTTGTAACTTATTGTTTTATGGCTTTTTGTTTTAAAAAATGTATGATGTACAACATGTATTTGATGCATGCAGAGCTTGTTAAAACATAGGATTGAGCAATGTTTTGAAGATTTACCTGCTATGGTTTATGATCATGCCGGACTGTAAATCTAAAAAAAGTGTGGTTATACCTGGCAAGATTTGGTCGATACAACTCAATTGTGTTCAAATATTGCATGTTGGTAAGGGAATAAATGCTGGATTCATTGTTTTTGTTTTACAAGTTCGTTTTTTTAACATTTTGTGGCATATTGATGTTGCACTTTTGTAAGAAAAAATGTGTTGTGGGCATACAACTCTCTGTAGATTTTTGGTTAAAACTGATTTCATTTTTATTTTCAGTAGGGGATTTAATCATCTTTTTCAAATCACAGGTCATTTTAGGAAAGGGGAATATTCACATGTTAAATGTTTTTCTATTCTCAAACTGTGTCAAATATAAACATATTTAAAGAGTTTTACTGAATTTGAAATATAATTCCTCAGAATAGTGATTGCTATTGAAAATCAATTGTGCAAACACTTCTATCTCTATCATTTTTTTAAAGTAAATTATGTTATTAGTCGTAACTATTGAAAACCTGTGAGTGGAAGTGAAACTTGGGAGGGTGATAAATTCAACAAACAATTTGGTCCCAGTTAAAAAAAAGAAGAAATATTGATTCTGTTGCTACCCTTCTCCAGCAACTTGATGTTCTTGTCTTTTCTGTTAGACTTTTTAATCCCAAGGTCCAACTACTTTTCTTTCTCTTGTTAACTTTATTTTTAGGGATATTTTATTCTGATAAAACAAAAAGACTTATTAGGGGTGTCTGCTTAGTCACTTGCTTGTGGTATTGGAAAGATGTACAATTATGATCATAAGTCAATTAGTTTACCATCCAATTGTAGTTTGTACATTGTTACAATTATACATGTTTACAGATATTTCCATTTTGTTTGGGAATTGTGGTTTCCAACAAAAGTAAACTCAAATGTAGAAGCATCAAATCTTTTCAGAGTGAATCAGTACAGTTTATAGTTATTGGGATACTGAATGCTTATGTTATAATTAAGTGTTGTACATACCTTTTAATTTTGGTATAGTATATATTTATATTTGACTCATCTTAAACAGTGCATTGTTACATGTAAATACAAATTTTAAAACGAAATTTTTCTTCAGGAAGCGACAAACAATTTATAGCAGAGGGCGAGTAGTGAAAATTAAAAAAAACTGAACTTACATTTGTTAACACGACGTTGTGCGTACTGGTAACAAGTGACCAACTGGAATGGTCAACTGTCATCAATCCAAACGTAGAGGTTCTACCTGCAATGTCTTGTTAACAAATGTTAGTTCGAGATTGATACAATTTAAATTCTAAAGTTCATAATATGTAAGAGGGGTCGTAAGTTATGATTGGGCAATATTTTTGATGTACTTTAAGGGGTCGTAAGCTATGATTTGGCACTATGTTATGCTGTTCTGCAATATAAAAATGTAAGGGGTCGTAAGTTATGATTTGGCAATATTTTATGCTGCTCTGTTCTTTGTATGATTGCTGTTTGATTTCAATAAAGTATGCAACACAACACAATACTGACTGTGGCAACGTGTATCATTTGGTGTGTTGTTGATAATCAATATTTTGACTTAATTTAACAACCATATTACGAAAGTAGAGAATAGAAATAGAAGGTAACACTCATTTCCAGAGCTGTAGTTATTTAAGGGATGATGCACTAGTTGAATGATTTCTACCATAAATGACCGAATGCTAATTTTGTTATCTTTATTTTAGAATGAACCCGCTTAAAACGGTTTTGGTATTTATAAACATCATAAAGGGTTACTTCTTATGTCCTCAAAATTGGCTTTTCAATAAAGTTTTATTTTTTGAAAGCATAACATGGCAACTTAAAAAAACAACTGTTTTTGAGGTGCACTACCGCCAACAATTTTTTGTTTGTCCATAACGATAGTAATTTAAGAGTTACAGTAAATGTATATTAGTAGTAAAGATTCCAAGGCACATTTCGCTCACCATTTTTCTACTTAAATGATGTTCACTAGGGCGTGAATTGATTTTTAAAATTCGGGAATCAGACTAAAGAGAAACCATCTACGTCTTTACTTCATTTTGTGCCCGAGTGAGAATGGAACGAATACAAAAGAGTGAGCAAAAGCTGCATACGAATGTCATCTACAAATATACATTTACTTTATTTTAAAACTAAGCTGTTTGGAAACCGTTTAAGAAAACAATGACTTTGAAAATCGTAAAAAAAAGAGAAGCCCTATCAGAAAACAACATTTGCCTTGAAGACATCATTTTGGGCTTTCAACAAAACGAAACTTTAACAAAGGGACATTCCTGAGAGCTAAAGAAGCGACCTTTTATGATGTATACAGATATTAACAAAATTTGACAAAGTATAATTCTGAAATAAAGAATTCATATCACGATTTGGTCATATTCAACCCCATCTACACCCCTTAAATATGTTTCGAATAGTATGTCAAATGATTAGAATATTTCAACGCAATAATTTACTGGTTATGCTTCATATCAGAACATGTTAAAAGTACATTCACTTAAACGAGGAGGCAGTTATTCCTTCATGTGTTAAGCCCGAGGAAAGTGGGTCAATTACTTACATAGATGCCTCCTTACTTAAGATGAAAGCTTACAAATTAAAGCTGTTGACGTGGCCCACTCATTATTAATTGATGTCTGAAACAGATTATTCGAGGTATTGTAATGAAGCCCTCTATAAAAAAACACTTATACGAAGAGATCTTTGTTAAGTGGTCTATTAGCCCTAGTGCATTTTTCCCCGTTGTTTTAGGAAACAGTAAAAGTGTCAAATGACAATATTGTTTGTATCATATAATTTACACTTTTCTTCCCATTGGTTATAGCATTTTCATTTTTTGAGCAAAAAAAGAAAGAAAAGAATAGCCATTAAGTGAACAAACCTATATTTCTCAAATGTTCGAGTCATCAGGAAATCTAGAAAAAATAATTTGGGCCTAGTTATTGGCATAGGTGCGTGTATTTTGCTCACTCTTATGACTTTAATTGTCTTGCCAATTTTGAAAAAAATATCAAAATATCCTAAATTCAAACGACAGGGTATCTTCTTGGTTATGACTCCTGATGTAAAACTCAATTCACGCTCGAGTAAGTATCTAATTAATGACAATTTGGTGAGCAAACTCGGGCACCCAAAGTGTCCAATAGTCAGTTGCAATAATATAGCTGTGGAGAAATTATCTTAAAACAACGATTTCCACCAATCTATATACATCCTTAATTTGAAGATGATCGTGAAGTTGTATCTTCATTCAGGATATAAGTTATTTATTATGAATACCAGTCGTAGAAGCCTATCCTATAATTAAGTTATTTTACTTTGAAATAATTACCAACACTCTTTAATAGTGTGACATCAACAGTGGTCAGTGACACCCGTTTCTGAGAGCGAGACATTCAGTTGTCAATATTCATACAATTTTTACACATTTACTAAACAGGTTAAGAAACAGGTTAAGAAATCAGATATGTACTCGTTTTTTTAAGAAAGAATACCGCAAACACAGTGCATATAATTTTTTTCTTCTTCAAAAACCATGTTATTTGATATTTATTGGTTGGCAGGTTCTGGCAACCACCCCTGTACCCATCACATGTTCGTTAAAATGAGAATGGTCACTCGATTACATGAGAGCTTTTGATAATCATAGCAAGTCATTGCCGGTATGTTTGGGGAAGTTCTGTAGGGGGAATTAACCACTAACTCATGCTCAACCTTAGTATTTTTGCATGTCCAAGTCCAATCCATCATGTCTGTTACAGCAACCGCATACAGCAGCCGTGTAAATTAAAAGTCGAACCAGGCAATAACACGAGTCTAATTAATCATGAGCTCACCAAACACACACATAATACAGAAAGTAATAGTTACATTACTGCATGTTGTTTGCCCTTTCTAAAGGATCGGATATTTGTCATTATTACTGTTTTGTATGAAGTACGCGCAGTTAACATTACTTATTTACTTAGCGAAATGTCAATCATTATGTCAATAATATAATTAGAGTATAATTAATATTTGATATTGTCAATTCGGGTGTCAATTACCAAAGGGTTCAGAATTTATTGCTGCACAATCATTCAGTGCTCAAAACATTAACTGCCATAAGTCGGGTATAAAAATAATAATGGTTCTCCCTGTTTTTGATGATTAAATATTTGAATTTGAAATTATGAAGATAAAGGAGCTGTCAATATTT
>JAUMTS010128109.1:0-10068 GCA_032273385.1 Ophiopholis aculeata | reverse complement strand
TTTGGTGCATTTCTCAACATTATTACTAATATTAGAAGTGAAACGTTTTTTTAGACCAGTTTGTGACTTTTGACCACCAGACGAAATTGTAGGTTCACCGATGCGTATATGATCGGTATTGATTTTGGAAAGTTGTTGGTGAGAGCCAAAAAATAAAATATATGTTTTTTCGTCATTAAGCTTCAAGAAATTGGACTCAGCGTCGTATTGAGTAGAGTTAAACGATTAATAAAGTTGCGTGTCGTCAGTAAACATGATAGTTTAACTTGTGTTTTAATATAATATTCCGAACAGTGTATGTATACACAGTAAACCATTGTTATTGATCCTAACGGTTACTAACCTATGTTTAATGAAAGTGTCATTTCCATTAACATTTAATTGTCTTCATAATTCGATTTTAGAGATCAACTAAATGTTACAGTTCTAATTATGCAGTAAGGATTTAAATATTTGCCGTTTTGATGTTGTTATTCGTATTCGTTTAAATATATCATGCACACGTACCTATAACAAATAAAGTCTATAATCTTGTCAAATGGAACTTTCAACTTACGTTTTAGCGGCAACATATCGCAGCTCATCCGAACTGCATCATCAGGCCGAATCTGCTGATGTATTGACCGTTGACCGTGACGACGTGGAAGTGACGTCACGGGAAAGTTTTTGAGGAATTTTCCATATGGCCCGTCATAAGATCAGGAAAGGTTGTGTCGGAATCCCCTTCCTCGAATAAGAGTCGGTTCCTTACGGAGGACGTAAAATTGCTTTTTTTGATCCCCTCTCTCAAACCCCCAGCGTTCGTTGTCCAATACTTACACATCTTTGTCTTAAAAACTGTGTTTGTAAAAATTTAGGTGGCTGTACACTGCTGAGTCATTGACTCCTGATGAACTGGGTCGTCTGTGTTGGGACATGCGTTTACATAAGGGTTGTTTGTCTGTGCACTTAAAACAATTTTGCTTACTTTGTTATGCGGTGGTTTATCCTTAGGATGCACAAGTTTTTGTCACAGCGGGTTACAAGGTTCCAGCGACACAGGGATGCTGTGTTTCCGGAAGATCCGCTTAAGCTTATCTGAAAGTTCAGATATGTAAGGAATTATAATTCTTTTGTAAATAGTTGTGCGCACGTTCGCAAATCCTTTAACACATGTGCGTACGCGTTCGCACCCCTTAATAGTTGTTTGTACGCTGGAACACACACACCCCGGAACACACCCCTCAACACTTGTGTGAACCGAGGTACACACTACACTTGTTGGTATGCGTGCGAATCCTTTAACAGTTGTGCGTACGCGGAAACATCGGTTAACACTAGAGCGTAAGTGTGCATACCTTAACAAACTTGTGCGTACCTGGATACCCGTTAATACTTGGGTGTGTACCTTTCATTTTTTAAATATGCAAGGATACGCACTACATTTTGTACCGAGGCTTTGTGTATTTGTTTGACATATTTTGTTGTCAATTTGTCCTTAGATGAAATAATATTATCATCACCTTGTGTGTCATGTGATACATGGACTTGAATGTTGTAGTAATAATTCGAATGGTCGACATTTTTTTATCAATGCATATCAAAGTCATTTAACATTGTTTAATATAACATTGAGCGGTTACTACGTCTATCAAGATGTTAAAACAAACAGACTCTTATATCATAGGATTTTCCGTTTCAATTATTACAGGCTAAAAGTAAAGCATTGATTTGTGGATGCTTTGATCGAGGTCCGATCCTATAATGTTCAGGGCGTACACTCCTTAAATGTTTTTACATTAGTTAACACATCGTTGATTTACATTATTATTGTTCACTTTGTCACTACAGTTGATCCATGCTCAAATCATGTGTGTATGAACAAAGCTACTTGTGTCTCTTTAGACGGCTTAGCCTACGAATGCTCGTGTCCCGACACATATACTGGGGGATTCTGCGAACATAAAGTTCAAGGTATATAATATTTGCTTATTGAAGGTGTTTCAGTGATAACTAACGATATAATGGGGTTTCAATGGTCTCAAAAGGCCAAACAAGTATAATGGGGGTATTTTGATGAAAGACTTTACGATATGAAAACAAAGACAATATTGCTAATATTTCAAAATCTTAAAGTAATTGGGTCTTCATGTAACAGACGAGGGTCGTGGCAGAGAAAAAAAAGGTGGGGGTTATTGGGTTATAATCTAACTATAGAAAGATCACTAAAGCCTGAGTCCCACTGGACCTGCGATAACTTGCGACAACCTGCGATCAGTTCAGTCGTACGACTATATTGGATCGTAGAGAGATCGCGTGTAGCAGTTTGAACAATGGACAACAATGGAAAACAGATCGTTCGATCAGTCCCACCAGTCGCACGACAACCTACGACCTTGCTGCGACTGACTACAATTACCAGTCGCAGGTCAATCGTGACCTATCGTAAGTGGTCGTATCTCTCAGTGGGACTTGGGCTTTAGTAACAGCAGGCAAACTTGAAATGCATGTTCTTTTTGACGGAGCATTACATTGTTCATGATATATAATGGTAATTGCCTTTATGTATATTTTATCAAAACATTGAAATACAACTATTCTTGTAAATCATAGATTTCCTTGATTTTTGTGCTAGATACATGGGCATTTGAGGTAAGTTTTTACCAGCACTGGGGACGAGTGTACCATATTCGTGTTTCTGGTGTTAGACTCCAAGTTCCTATGGTCTTAGACTTAGTCTGAGTCATTGATCTGTCAAGTCGGAGTCCGTAGACCTCCACCAAAAATTAAGTATAATTCTTTTTACTTCAAATTATAATCAGAACCTGACCTAAAGACAACTTGGCATTTATTTCCATCAGGAATATGAAGCAATATCATAACATTGAAGCATTAAAGCCACATAAATATGAACAAACAAACTATTCAAATCAAATCAAATCTATAGGGATACACAACATTTAAAGGCATTGGTTAACCATTTAAACCAATTACATAACATATCTTATCGCCTAGCCCCTTTAAGTGACAAGCATTAACATTTAGGCAACATGAATCAAAAATCGTGTGCTTTGGTTGCATTTTGGGAGGGAGGCTTAATATATCTGATTATGCATTCCACTTTGTCTTAATTTAGATTCATTTTCGTATTGAAGTTGAATTTCAAGGCTAAATTGCAAACTTCTTTAAAATTATAATTTTAAGTACAAGTATGACTCAAACTTTCTACTATACTTTAGCAAGATTTCAACCAATTACATAACATATCTTATCGCCTAGCTCCTTTTAGTGACAAGCATTTACATTTAGGCAACATTAATTCAAAATCGTGTGCTTTGGTTGAAAGACATAGATCTATGCCATTAGGGGCTAATGGACATGACCTATTTTGCTGTATTACCATAGTAACGAAAAATCCAACATATATGGCAAACTATATTGATTCTGAAAATGTTTTCTCAAGATGAACATTTTCAAACCATTGACAGCAAAATTGGAGCATTTTCCAAATTTGACCCCTGTAGAGTCTAAAACTTGACCTTTGACCGTTTTGTTAATAACTTGTAAACGATACGTCGTAGATAGGTCAAACTATACATTTTCTGAATCCTCATAATGAGAGGGATTTTTTGGTATGGTTTTTGATAGCATTGATACAACTTTATATGTTGACCCCTGTACAAACAATGTTGTGACCCCCAGGCTTAACGTATAGGGTGTGACCCGGCAGCAACATGAAACATTGATCCTGGGCCCAATTTTAACCCAATCAGACCATCAAACCCCTAAAGTCTCTGAACTGAACAAACCTTCTCGGCTCCTGCACTAATATCAGCGGGGTTATTTTGGTCACGATACGGCAATCAAAAGCAACAACCATGTATACAAACTTTGCGACGTTTATTGACCCTACTATCAATGACTTAGGTACTCCGTTACAGCCCAATAATATGTGTACATGCCTAATACTTTACTTTTATTTTACAACGTAGCTCTAGATCAAGAACTTGGCGAACTCGTAGGGGTAAGTTCCATTTTAAAATATCTTTGAAGATTTGTTGTTAAGTGGTCTCCCACTACTTGTATGCTTTTTACCGTAAATTACCGAATACTAATTTTGCATTCTTTATTTTAGAATGAACCCGCATACACCTTTCTTGGTATTTATAAATATCAAGAAGGCTTACTTAGGCTAATACGTCATCAGAAAAGACTTTTAAATAAAGATTTATTTTGTGAAATCACAACATGGCGTCTTCAAATAAACTGCTTTTTGGCGAGGTTTGAGGTAACCTTAACGCCAATAAAGTCGTCTTTTATTCATACGGCTAGTAATTTACTTAAGAGTTACAGTAAAAGTTAGTAGTTAAGATTCGAAGGCAAATTTTGATCACAATTTTTCTACTTAAATGATGTTCACTAGAGCGTGAATTCAAACTCCCGTTAATAGCCTGTTCTGTATTCTGTTCTGTTAAAGTTTTGTTTTGTGGAAACCACAAAATGGAGTCTTCAAGGAAATGTTGTTTCCTGACATGGTTTCTATTTGTTTACGATTTTCAATGTCGTTGTGTTTCCAATACAAAACGTGTTTTGTAGCTTGTCACAAAAACTTCGAGTAAAAAACTCTTCCTTATGTTTCCTTAAAGAACCGATTGTGATGACTTACTGGTGATCATAATCTATACTAGTAGTGTTTTGCAGCGCTTTGTATGTATCCTGTGGTATAAGGCGTTATATTAATTACAATTAATCAGAATAGTCCTATCTGAAAACTCCTATTTTATCAGCCCCAATAAAAATATCAGCAGCCTCAACTAGATATGCGAAAACTATTTTCGGTAGTATTAAGTAAGTATTTAAGTGCCTATACTAATAATTTTATAATCGATTGATAATTAATACACACTGACATCAATGGTTTGCTTCAGGTAACCAGTCTCTTGCGCTCAGCTTCTTTGTTTACAATGATGCAACTCTTTTTACATCAACTATTCTGGTTAACAACTTATCTGGAAATGATGATCAGGGTGATGTCCAGCGAATCGTTGCAAGTCGCATGCTATCAGCCACACTCGAAGGCATCGAAGTCAAAAATCTACCAAAGGATAACCCTGTTGAAATTCTTTTTGCTTTGAATAAAGTAAGTTTATGCATAATGTCTGTGTAGCTGTCTTCATACTATCATGACTAGTTAAAGTACTGGTATTACTTTATACGGCACAATTACGTTGTACAATTGTTGTATGTGTATACTCTGCAGAAGTATCCAAATACCTATTAAAAAAAATCACACGGTAATGATAGTATATAATAATTTATTTTTAGACTGGAAATGAAGAACGCATCATATAGTTGCACTTGCATTACCTGAAGTCATTAACGCCAAACGCACCAAACACCAAATAAAAATGTGTTTAGGCTACAAGCCACGAACATTGTGATCACATGATAGAAGATTTATAAATGTGGGCGCATATGTTGAAACCCTAAAAGGTTATAATGTTTAAGCCCTGGGTCATGGTATATTGGTTAGGCCTGGGAGTCGGGGTATATTGGGTTAGGCCCGGGGTTAGGGTATATTTGGTTACGCCATGGGTCAAGATATTTTAGGGCAGGCTTGGGGGGGGGGGTCAGGGTGCATTGGGTTAGGCCCGAGGGTCAAGTTTCTCTCAGCTGACAATTGCGTTTCCTTAAAATGTTCATTTTGCAATCTGGGAACGGAGACATTTTATTTGTTATGTATACAAGTGTGTAGAACTTACCAACTATGTTTATGCCACAGGTAAACGAATATGAAGTAACAATTGATGAAATCGATGCTATTGAGTGCGTATTCTGGGATATAACAGCCAGCAACGGACTTGGTGATTGGTCAAATGACGGTTGTCAATACAACAGAACGTTATCGGATGGAAGAGTGGTGTGCCATTGTAATCACCTCACTAGCTTTGCTGTTCTTGTGGTACGAAAACACAACAAAAGTTGTTTTAAATATTTTTTGTAAGAGTTGATAATCTTCGTTTCTGTATACTTAATGCTTCTCAAATACAGACCATTTCCTTGAAGAAGCCATTTTGTGCTTTCAGCATAACAATACTTCAACAAAAGGACATTTCTGAGTGCTTTAGAAGCGACTTTTACGATTTATACAACTAATCAGAAAATTTGACACAGTATCATTTTGAATTTGAAATAAAGAATTCAAATTACGGTTTAGTCAAATTCTGTAGAAATTATTGGACCCCAATCTACACCCCTTAACTCTGTAAAAGATTCGGGATGACCTTCGGACGCTTTGGGCAGAGACAACAAGAGACCAATCACGGCTTGTGCGTCGGTGATGCAAAATATTTCCTAGCAACAAAATATTCAGACGCACTATCTAGGCGTCATGGCGCAAAGCGTCGTGATGCAACAGTTTTCCTAGCAACAAAATGTTCAGACGCACTATTTAGGCGTCATGGCGCAAACAGTGAGTGCGTGTGTCAACACGCAAACATAAATCGCGCTAGGTTTCGCGTGTTTACATCGCTGCGTAGCGTCTATTTTTAGTTTGTTCAACAACACTTGTGTCATTTCCCTACTTCCCTATAATCACCCCTGGATACGTTGCATCAATGATCTCTCTGTAGAAAGTTTGCTCGGGAATGGTCTCTTGTTGTCTTTGGCTTGGCGTTTCAACAACACCCTCAATTTCCATTTTTGAACTACTAAATAAGTACCATGTACAGTTTTATTGCGATGCGCTTAATTTGTAAATTCATTATATATTTAAATCAGGATATTCATGGCAAGAGTTCTGGAATTTTGGATGCAGTGAGCAAAGTCGGATGCGGAATATCTATCACCTGTCTACTAATTACACTCATTACATACCTATCTGCACGGTAAGATGAAAGTTTGCTGTCGTCTTGTCCCCTCTTGTTCATGTTTTGTACAGCCTCCTAGGAATGCACCATTAGACTTTGGGGGACACGGTTGTTTGATGTGTTCATTTTTTTAAAACAAAACATCATGAACTACTTAATTTTTAACCTAAATTGCAATTAACATTTTAGTCTTAACAGATAATATCTAGCCCTTATCAACACCTACGATGAACATAAAAATGATCAATTTGTTAAGTCAATATTGTTGGCGCTATTTACCTTTTTAAATGTGTTATTGCTTTAAATATCAATAAATTTCGTAATTTTTTTGAAACAAACATGTTTTAACATTACTTTCCTGTTCTGTTTTACTTTTTATGTTGATTTGATTTTGATGGCAATATACAAGTGCTAACCTTTTTAAATTAAGAAATATGTTTTCCGATAAAAAGCGCCACTAGTTAGTTTATGAATCAAACAACCTTGGGAGGGTAGGGAGTTTGAGTGAGGGCAATTTTTGTCTTCTCTTTTCGCCAGACAATTTGTTTTCTTCTTTAGAGTCACTAGATGAGGTTTACCTGTGCGTAGACAAGTTTTGTTTTTTCGTTACCTGAGGTGGGTGACGTTTTTTTTTCTTTTCAAAAGCTCACCTTACCCCCACTCGAAGTCTACTAGGTGCGTCTCTAAAAAATTAAGGCTGGTGTCAACCCATATTTTACTTGGACAAAGTTAAAACTCTGCAACCGCTGATCTAAACCATATGAAAGTATAAGTTTACAAACTTTGATTTATCGAATTGACAAGCCAAATACAACCGTAAGGCCAAATTTAAGTCATTTTTTAGCTCAAAAAGTGAGTTATTGGATTTGTTTTAGAACCTTTTAATTGTATTCTTTCTCTCTCGTTTTATTTCATTATTACAAATTTATATAAAATGTGTACAATTTCATATTATATCACATTTAGTAATAATATTTTCGAGACAAACTGTATCAAAACCAATACAAATATCTTATTAATAAGATTAAAAAAGTGGGCATTACAACATAATTACACAAGCTGAAGAAAAGTTAATTTGGTTAAAGCTAGTTCAGTAGAACTGATAATTTTAAGATCAAATGCAAGGAAAAGCTATATGAAAACAGCTTAAATGTGGTAGTGCTGATGTATAATATTCCAAATAAAATTGGTATACAAATCAAACGAGAACAGTCGGAGGTCCAAGGGCCAATCCTTGTGGTACACCAAAGTCTAGAAGCTTCTCAGACGTAGCTGTATTTTCAGACCCCGCAGCATCTTCGACACGGTCAGGTTACCACCAATACAATCATGAAAGCTCTGATCACGGAGGTAAACACAGTGACTTAAGAGGAGAAGCAGATAAGAAGGACCAAGTTCAAATGGCGGGAGCAGTCATTCCATATCGCTATGGAATGAATATAATTAATTTACAAACATCTTAATTACCTCAAAATAGCAATAATAAAGTAATCTGAAAATACTAGTAAACCAATCCAGCCACAAGGTAAAACAATCCTGGTAAAATATATAGTGCACGTACGCGTTTCTGATAATGTTCAGAAAAGCTATGCTAAGGTATGCTGAAATAATGATTTCGCGTACGTAACTGAATGCTAACGCTTTCCTCTTCATTTCCTTTTTTTTTTAAATCTTAAAGTGTCATAATGCAATTGGTATTTTTAAATCTAACATGGAATACTTCATTACAAATTAATGGCTAAAGGATCGAACGCGGAACAAAACCTGATACCTGGTGTATTATGGTGTCTGCTTTGCTTCATTACTTTACGCTCACATCAATTGCATGGATGGCCGTCGAAGCATTCCAAATGTATTGTAAATTTGTCAAAGTTGTTGGTCGCTGGGCGATGTTTATATCAGTATTATATTAGTCCCGTAAAACAAGATTCAGGATCTTCTCCTGGTTCTTTTCGTTTAATCGACGTATTTTTCGAGCTACAACTATTCAGTCTCTACTTGTGACTAATTCATGTGGCAGATTTTTGGTTAGATATTTGGCGGGACGTATTCCAGAAGAGTGTCGTTTTCGACGGCGATTTGGTTGATTTGTTTATTCACAATATTTAACCACGATAACATGCACAATATAACTGATTTTTCCTTTTTAGTTCAAAGGTTGTACAATTTTGGGTCCTGATGTGTCTTTTACCCTCGTCCGTTGGATCCACCATTCACTACCTTTTACTGTTTTTTTTTTACATCAATCACAACCAATTTACATCATCAATTTCAGTTTCATTGATTTTCCAATACAATACAACATTTTACAATAATGAGCAAAAATTGGAAGGGTGGCCAAAGAAGACCAAAGCTCAAAAATGTTGTGGTCACCTTATAAATACGCTAATTAAGAATAACTAGATAAATTAAATACACGTGCAGTCTGTAATTAACAAAGAAAACTTACAAGGACATGGACAGAAAAGGTGTAGAAGACAGAGACATAACGCACGGGACAAGACACAAACATGTATGTTGGCATTCGGGCAAAATCAAGGTATTTGATGGATAATAAAAAGGCGGAATAAGTTGAATGATATAATAAATCTATTAACTCATTATAGTACTACAAATGTAGAAGTCGTGCAAAATAAACATAAAGTGATGAAGAGTTATTATTAGCTAGAAATTAATTGACATAACCACGTTCACACAAACTATACCATCATTAACATGAGCATGTTTGGAATTTCGTCAGAAGCATTTGATTACATCATTAACAAATACGTCATTATTCACAACATGTTTCTTAAATATTTTGCTGAAATCAATCACATCGTCAAGATACACTTCACATGTTTCAAGGCTGTCCGATTCCGCACAAAGTTAGTAAGTTGCATGTGCATTCTTTGAGCTGAAGTGAATCCATATCAACTATGCTAACCATACGGAGTCACATAAGTATCAATGATTAGCTGTCAAAATTATTTAGCCTTGATATAAGGTTCGAATCCTGGATGATCAGTGATTCGTTCACTGTTTGTCATTTATGTCGTGTGGTTGACAACTTATTCACATTGTAGCGTTGTCAGTTCGAACGATGTAGTTAAATAATGCTAATATAAATATTCGTGTAGCGATTGCCTGGGCTCTTCCATATTGGAAAATTGATTATTAAGTTACAGAATATAACTCAAGATAGGAGTAACGAAGCAACTTATATTTTTTATTTTTTATT
>JAUMTS010127998.1:0-10070 GCA_032273385.1 Ophiopholis aculeata | reverse complement strand
TTGTATTGGTCGGAGCGATATGTAAATCGAGGGCATGTCTGGTGTTGTAGTTATGGACGTCGGATTGAATGGTAAAATGGTTATTTGGTAGGTCAGATGGAAGTAAATTGTGGTGGTAACGGTACATATGGATAGCAAGCTGGTACGTATAGGTGTCACGGATTTTTAATTTTTTGAGGGAGATAAATAAGGGAGTTGTGTGTTCTAACCACAGGGAGTAAGTACAAGTTCTGATGATTTTCTTTTGCATAATGAATAATGAATCTAAATTGGCATTGTTTCTGTCTCCCCATACAAGTGTACAGTAGGATAAATAAGGTAGGACAAGTGTGTTATAGAGTGTATGGAGAGACTCTTCTTTAAGGAATGGTCGGATTTTCCTAATAATACCGTTATATTTAGATACGATTTTAGTTATATGGGATGTATGGGCCTTCCAAGAAAGATTGTTATCAATTAAAACTCCTAAGAATTTAGCTACTTCTACTTTTACAATAAATTGTTCATCAATTTCAATTTGATCTGGCTTATTACTATGTTTCTTTTTAAAGATCATGAAATTTGTTTTATCGATGTTTAGGGAGAGCTTATTAAGTTTTTAACCAATTCGAGATTTTCTTAAGTTCATTATTAATCAATGTTTCGAGTTGATCAGTGTCTTTATGGGAAAAAAGAATATTGGTATTGTCAGCAAAAATAATAAAATGGTAGGAGGGTGAGGAGAGTGAAAGGTCGTTTATGTATAAAAGAAATAAAAGTGGCCCAAGAATTGATCCTTGTGGGACGCCACATACAATGTTCCTTTCGATAGATGACTTTTGATTGAAGACAACATATTGTTTCCTATCAGAAAGATAATTTTTTATCCATAAATTGGCAAGGCCTCTAATACCGTAAGTATTTAATTTGTGAAGAAGAATATCATGGTTTAGGGTATCAAAGGCCTTACTAAGATCAAGGAAAATTCCAAGACTATGTAGTTTGTCATCTAAATCACTGGTAATTTTACAATAAAGGTCGTTGATAGCCATATATGTAGATCTGTTAGGTCGAAAGCCATATTGATGAGGACTGAAGATACCATTTTTAGTAATAAAATCGGAAAGCCGGATAAACATAATTTTTTTCCAGATTTTCGAAACAGAAGGTAATATGGAGATAGGTCTATAATTACTATAAATGTGATTGTCACCTGATTTAAAAATTGGATTTACTTCAGCGATCTTAGGTGTTGATGGAACTATGCCAGTAAGTAAGGATCGATTAAATATGTGCGAGAGGAGAGGGCGATTTCATTGATTATTGATTTTTAAAAGTAATTTACTGCTTATAATTATTATCCAATCCACTACTGTTGCTGGCTTTAAGTTTTTCAGTTATTTTTTATTATATTATCAGGGGTCGTTGGGTTTAATTTCATCACTATGATAGAACAAACGACTGACATCCCAACCCAATTGATAGTTACTTTTAATAAAAGAAAATGTAATGTAAATCAATCATGTCATCAAGAATAGTGAACAATAGAGTTGCTTCAGAAAAACTCTATATTTGAAGTTAATCAAAATTGACTCTCAAATATTAGTGTAATTATGTACAGCCAAACATATCAAGTAACAATGTTTTATCTGTCAAATTTATGTAGTAAGTTTAATTTAAACTTGTACATAACCTTATGTACACAGCCATTTTCTCATTACATTAGTCACCTGTCAGCTCAGGTACTCTGGAGTTCTACCCACAGTACTCCCAAAGTAGCCCAGGTACTATGCATATGGTAGGGGAGGTCCCCTGGATGTACTCTCCTGCCGTTTATCTGAAAGGAACTACCAGAGTACAACCGAAGTACAACCAGAGGACAACCACAGACAAATACCAGAGTACAATAAGAGTACTACTAAAGGACAACTGGACTACAACCCGGAGTACTGCCGCAACCAGTCCCCCTAAGTTGACTGAGAGGGAAGTACTACCGTAGGTACTCCCGCGCATGGCCACCTTCTACATACAACTGGAGGACAACCAGAGTACTACCATAGGTACTCCCAGCCGACAAAAATACATGGTTTTCTTTCACCTTTCCCGCAGAATTGCACAAGTCTGTTGTTGTTCTAAGGACAGTAAATGAAATAATGCATCCAATATTTATACAAAAACCTATAGGCTACATAAATCATTTTAGCCTCAGCTCAGGCCTACTGCAGAACTGTATTGTGATTGATGCTTCAAGCATGTTTATTAATCCACCATTGCGACCTTAAATGACATTTTCTAATGACAAGTCAAGTGATTGAACTAAAAGTAAATTACACTTTTATTATCAGAAAATAACATAATCAAACACTGTATGATCAAAGAAAAAAATTACACTGATCATGCAAACAGCAAATTAATAATATCCCCTGTAATTATCCCCTAGCTAAACGTTTACTTCCACACAACATGAAATTACTAATTTCATGCTCTGGTTGGACATTCATGAAGTATATACAATAATGATATATGCTTTTCAAATGCCTTGAACAAGGCTACTTCCCAGGTGCCTGAGAGATGGAAAGGAATACGAAAATGGCTGTTTAATTTAGTAATGGTTTGTTGTTATATCACAAAACAAATCCACTTTAAAAAGAAAAAACTACCTTTCAATTATAATCATGTACATGTATATTTCATGATTTAAGCATTATTAAAATGTGTATATAACTTATAAGACACTTTCAGGATAGGACTTGTCAAATCTTTGATCAGGTCAATGGCACACATTCAATCACACTTATAATGTGCTTTTGTATCCATCAATTATACCTTCCCCTTCATAATTGGTATCACTAGAAAAGAAGAGTGATCAATATTTTGTGACATCATTTAAAATCCTCTGTGAAATCAATCACAATGAAAGTATAAAGGTATATATAAATTGTGTTTCTATCAATTATCTTTTCCCCTCATCAGCGGGATTGAACTTGAAACTTAAACAAGAGAATTTATCAATATGTTGTGACATCATTTCCAAATCCTTTGTGGTATCATTGTAAAAGTATAAGAGTTGAGAGTTGAGAGTTGTAAGTGGAAATGTGCCAGTTGTGAGTTGGATTTTGCGAGTTGATTTTTGAGTTGCGAGTTTCTCAAAGTTATTTATTATCTAGAATTTTCAAATTTGATACAGAATTTCCATATTTCAGGTTTTGAGTTGTACAATGAAAATGTTTGAAAGGTTTGTTTTTCAAAAGTGATGATAATTTCAAAGTTATACCTCTTATGAAATTTATTGGTTATTATATTTTATAACATTTATCTGCACTTTTTTGTCTATTTTAAACTATCTTCTGAATAAGAATTCTGCCCATCAATAGAACAGGGAGGTGTGTGTTTGCTTGTGGGTGTTGGTTTATGTGATATTTTAGTAAAATTCAGGCTAGTAGTATGGGTATGGGTCAAAGTTATGGGTACGGTTACAAGTCCGAGCTTATGAATTGGGGTACAGTTACAGATCCGAGCCCATGGGTATGGCAACAAGTATTGGTCCAGCTTGTGACAAAATCATGAGTATGGGTACGACTTGGCCATGGGGGTAAGGGTACAAAAGTGGGTACCCGTTTACTGGTACACAACAGGGTACACCATGGATATGTATGGGGACCCATATAGATATGTGGGTACAGATACCTGTACCAACAGGTGTTGGTCTTTAGGTATTGTTACGGTGCCTTGCACTTATTGTTTCCGGTACCGGTCGATACGTATATTTATGGAGTAAGTCCCGACTCAGCATTCCATCAGACTAGCATATAACTCATATACTCTAATTCAAACTCGTACTGTGTTGACTCGGACTTGGATTCCAACCCTGTAGACTCAGTGGGTCAGGGTTATTTTGCAAGTTGCGAGATGCAAGTTGAGAGATGCAAGTACGAGTTACGAGGAAATATCTGCGAGTTTTGCTAATGATCATGGGAGATAATTGACATATGTACTTTTAAGCACAATCGATATGGCGCTCGTTTACAGACCAAGAATTTACCAATTTTCTCGTAATAATTGAACGTACTTTAAATTCCTTTGGACAAGGAACTAACTGCTAATTGTCTCTTGGAAGCCCGTTAACAAGCCTTAGGGAGCTGATCCTGGATGCAATGTTATGAATGTGGCTGTTTTTTTTTACCGCGCCCCTAGAGGTTGCAGTGGTCCCTGAAATTGATGGTAGTATGTGGTGACTTGGGCACAGTGGTTATTGAACATATGTAACGAGTGCTAAGGTCGTGTGCAAGGGAGGAATAGTGCATTTTAAACAACGATGTGAGAGGTCAAAGACAAACAAACGAGGAAAAACTTGGATAAAATGCCAAATATGGGCCGAAAAAAAAAGATTACATTTTGACTCCTCAAAATATAAAAAGGTGATTATATTTACATAAATCCACACTGCACTGTCAGACCATATGTGAACATAATGACCTGAAGAAATTTTCAATGAAACTTGTGTTTTATTTTCTAGAATTTTCCACTGAAGAATAGCGTATAAGTAACACTGTGCCAACGATCTAGTACCCATATTCAATAAGTATGGGTACTAGATCGTGTCCATTAGTACCCATACCTAATAAGTATGGGTACTAGATCATGGGCACAGAGCTTAGTAGGCTAATTCTGTCTACATGTATGCATATTGCATGGCTTGGCCTGGTGACCAAGTGGCCAATATCGAAGCAGGCTGACGAAAAGTAGAAAATGTAAAATTTTACCTTTCACAAGACATAGCAGGACTCCTCCTAAAAGTACAGCTAGAGCAAGAACACGTCTAATATCAATCATGATTAAACATATCCCGATATCTTTCTTATAGTATACTTTGCAAAGTTCTTAATGGAGGAAGTAGCATGCAACAGAATTCAAGTACATGAATTGTCATTGCAAAAACAACACCATGTATCTACTTCCGTCTATGACTACACCAGTACACTCTATAAACACATCCATGGCCAAGTGTACTTCTTCTGTTATGTCAAAAATGTCTACATTATTATTATTGTGCACTGAACCCGTTTTCATGATAAGTTCACTAAACACGTAATTTATCTTTTATTTTGTTCGTGTCAAAAAAGTGTTTATTATGATTTTGATCGCTTTTTTCGTTCAAATTATTACGATACCCTGGAACTTTACAACTATTGTTAACGCAGAAGTGACCAACGACTGAAACAAAATAAAATCAAGAATAAATGAAGATATGTCTTATTGTATTACTGTTCAATGCGTTGACTGGTTAAGCTGACGTGTGTGTAAAATTATTAATTTTATTGAGTAGTCAGCTTTTCGTCCACAACTGTCATAAATGGTGCCCAATAATAACGATCAATTAACCATGAATAAACATACCCTGTTTTCTACAGCATAATATTTGATAGATTTGAAGCTTAACTTCCAAGTTTTTCCTCATAATGTTTAAAATAATGCATGCAAAAAATTACGTGACATTGATTATTAACCCTAATATTTGGCTGATACTGATTCACTTTTAATATCTTCAATTTGGTCAAACATTGAGCGTTTTTGATCAAAACAAGATAGGGTTGTTCCGCTGAAGAAAAGGAACAATTTGATACAAAAAAGCCCAAAACGCTCCATGGTAACTGTTGTTTTATGAGGAAAACCGTGCCCAGATCATGTAACTAAGTATGGCAAAATTCCATGTGTTACCTAGCTCCAATATATGTTGCAAAGCATCATGGGAAGGTATGATTTTCTGCTGTCAGAAACGACGTGTGAGATTAGCTAGTGTTTCTAGATGCTTAATTACCAATAGATAAATCAAAGTTATCTCATATTGAAGATTGTACATCTTGTAACAGGGTGTTCCAACAAAAATTAACTCCTCTATTTTTAATGTGTTATAATTTTAAAACGCAATAATTAAATGACACAAATTGATAGGCCATATCATGGGTGGATTTTTTTCTACACTCTGTGGTAAAATGAATCGATTCGGTTCACTGGTTGCGATAAAATGAAGGCTTACATAATTCATGCGTAATTAATAGTATGTTATACTTCATTCCAAGTTGACACTAAAGATGAATTCAACCATGGAAATAACAGAATTTCTGTTATTCCCATGATTCAACACACATAGGCTATGTGCAGTTTTGGTCGACCTGATCGGAATTTATTCAGATTTTTACTTGTTCCTTTTCCTCGACACTTGCCACAATTATTTCTCATAGTTATTGGACAACGGGGTTCTCTGCCAAGACGCCGTCTTAAGTTTTGAACAGCGCTGGGCCTTATGACGTGGTGTTAACAACACACCTATCATGTTGGCTTTCCAATTTCTTACTGATATGCCTAATTTTGAATAATATTAAAGAAGCCTACCAATTTCTATATTTGTAGTTATTTGTATTAATCTAATTTTTTGTCACGATCTTCATTAAAGTGTAAAAACTCTTTTGCAGTTAGGTAATTCGTTAACCATTTCAAACGATCCACCTGTTGGATCCAATGTATATTGTTTTGAAGGGTCATCAAATGTCTTTATAACTAATCTAAACATTTAATACATAAAACTTGTCATGATTGTAAGTAACATTGTCTTCATTGTCTTCCAATGAAGCAAGCTATTTCATAAGATATGGCCTTGTGCATCAATCATTATCACCGGGCATTATCAGCTACTATCAATATAACCATCTTGTTTAAGATTAGGTACAATAATCAAACTTGGAATGAACTGCTTAAGCACCTTTGTTACGTAATCTTTAATTTCTCTATAACCAACGAACCGAATCATTTGATTTTACTACACAATGTAGAAAATGAACTATCCAGTACATTTCAATTCAATGTTTGTGATTTCATCGTATTGTTTAAAAGTTATGACCCTTCAAAAACAGGAGGTAATTATGTCTGGGACACACTGTATAGTCATTCAAATAAAACTTAAACTGTTAATAAATGTTACGACCCTATGCCACCTATGTACATCCGAACTGAAACTTAGCCATCTAATTGTGCGTGCTCAGAGCAATTACTTGTATTGGTATTTTGTCTTGATTATTGCAAGTTTATACTCTGTTGAGCTTGCTTATGTTTTGTTAGCTTGTTTGAATGATTTCTTTAATTTCTGTTTAGTTTAAGTAGAAACGAACAACCATTCATATATTAGCGACTTTGAGCCACCAAGAAATAGTCACCTTTTGAGCCCTTACCCATCATGGCTGATGTATCACCGCTAGTGGGCATAGTTTGTGCAATCAACTGCTGAACCACAACCAGCGCAAGTAGATTGGTAATAGATAGAGTCAGCTACTCCCCACAATCGGGTGGGAAATAAAACACCAGCAGAGACAATCCCGACAGGAATACCGTGGGTAAAATCAGGGACCTGGTAAAATCAAGTATGCGATGTAAATTGCTGCTTGACGTTTGAATACAAGTATGTATTCCAGCTCGAACATAGTAAAGAAATGCACAGCATGGATAGGTTGTTTCGTTGCGCCTTTCTTTGATCGTAATGAAGTCCCATACACCTGTTCCAATGAATCTTCATAATTAATAAAAACCGTAATGAAACAGTATAAGGGGTACTCACATATATTAATAGAAACAAATCCTCAGCCATGGGTTCGTTTTTCGTAATTTTTTTTTACATATTGGTTAAATTCCCCCCAAAACTGCATCAAACATGCATAAAAAGACAAAATTACTAAGGTCAAATTATTGGTCTATCAAGTAGAGCAAGAGCAATGGGCCCGTCGTCTGCCAAAAGACTTATAAAAATAGGTACGGGCTCTTAGTCTACTACAGTATATCCCAACCGAAACAATTGTACGTGCCCTCCGGGAACTACTGCTACAGTAGCATATTTCCAAGAACTTTATTCTGAAGATAAAGGAGGCTTTGATAAGCTGAAGTTTCCACTTAAAGGTTTTACTTAAACGATTGTTTTATCTTCATCATCATTCACGTTTGTAGTTCATATTATCTCAAGGGAGTTGAACTCAAAACCTCTGCCGTCAAAACTGGTCAGTCGACCGTTACTCCTATGCAAAAGCTTACGATTTTCTTTGCATAGGTATCTTAAAATAGCGTACTAACTGTTTACAGGAATACTAATAAAATTGTTGGAGTAGATGAAAATATAACTATACCTGTTTTGAACGGTATCCAGTCCTGTTTCTTGCCTAAAATCTTTGTGGGAACCATCGATGCCCAAGAGCTAAATCGAACTGGGCAAAACTGGGTGTCAAAAGAAAAGTAGCGTACTCGCTGTTTACAAGAGCACTCATATATAGTTGGGACAAACCAGATAATAGAACCGTTATAACAAACTTGGACCATCGTATTTGATTTCTGTACATTAAAACCGTCGTCCACACTGAAAATGGAACATTTAAACAAATTTTCATTCATGAACGACGGACTACCAAATAGTGATGCAAGTTACAATATTGATACATATATTTGCTATGGTTAATAATTACCTAAACCCTTCATTACCAGAGTTTTTCGGCAGCTATACTACAATCAGAAGTCCATTTGAGGTACATTTTTGAAAATAAAAGCGACCTCAAGGGTAGTTAACACGTATTAATTTTAAATCATCCATGTTTATATTACTGCTATAAATGAGTAATAGGTAGATAGAGAAGAGAAACTTGTTCGTAGTTGAATCCGATAGTGGTGTTCATAGGGTTGTATTTATGCCAGTGCCTGTGATGTTGCTGTTTTCTTCACGGATGGGTTTGAAATAAAGTTATACACCCCTGTTGATTACGAAAAACACCTACAATACTGTACCCTAGTTGCAAATACAGCAACACGATGATATTGTCCATGATATGTTCCTTGTGTGATTGTACAGATTATATTCTTACTTGTTGTGAAGTCTGATGTCAGGACGCCATATCGCTGTCGCCGGCACATGTATAACGTCAATGTTACCAAAGTGTTTGGAATTCCAATTTAGAAAACCAAAAATATCAAAATATTTGTATATGTTAAAATGGTAATTACATGTACACAAAGTCTTTCTAATATCTGTCCACGTCTCTGGTACCTAGAGAAGGGCCAGTAAACCATGTTTTTAACCAGCTTGTCACTTTTCTGGCAAAACCTATAATTTGACAACCAAGTTTTTATTGTCCACGTTTACACTATAGGGCGTTCTATTGACGACGTTTTTTGCATTTGGCATACTTAAAACTTAAAATGTGCATTTCCCTAAGCAAAACACCACAACACTGCGCTATTTACAAAAAGCAATAAATAATTTATATACATTTGAAAAGGAAAGAGGTAGGGATTTTTAAAAGTCATATCCAGAATCCTATTATATCAATATCCGCGATAATAAAATATATGTGTGTCATGAGTTCTGTATTATGTATTATTTGGTGACTGTTTCTACTTTACATGTGTTATCAAAAGGTTGATGCACCACTATGAGAAGTAACAAAGAAAGATGATTTGATCCATTGGGATAAACCTTAGCAAGAAACTTTTGAAGAGCAGAAGAAGCTCTGCACACAGCATCCATTATAGGCATACTACGATCCAACGAAAGAGATCACTATACACTCTGATGCCAGTAGTTTTGGCCTCGGGGAAGTACAAAATAACAATCTCATAGCATACACCTCAAAAGCAATGACCGACACGGGACAACGCTCTGCCCAAATCGAAAAGGAGATGTTAGCGATCGTACACTGCTGCAAGACATTTCACTACTATATCTTTGGTAGATCAGTGAAATTATAAAGTGATCACAAGCCATTGCAATTAATCTTTGCAAAACCACTTCTGTCTGCACCAATGCGCCTATAAAACATGCTTCTAAGGCTACGAGCCTATGATCTTGATGTAAAGTACAAACCAGGATAAGATATTCCTATGAGAGATGCCTTAAGCAGAGCAAATCTTTCAGAAACAGAGCCAGATATTGAACCAACCACAGTCAACATGGTCCGGTTTATCGCAGTAACCCCGTCTCGCAACCACGAGTTTCAAACACGGACGGCCAACAAACTGAACGAGTTACACTCCATCATCCTGAAAGGCTGGCCAGATACTTA
>JAUMTS010127887.1:0-10071 GCA_032273385.1 Ophiopholis aculeata | reverse complement strand
TGTAGAACAACACGGAATTGTTGACGAGGCAGTTGAAGCCTGTTTTGTTTAGACTACATTGCAAGTGCTCTTCTGGAGCTTGCATACGATATCATTGTATAATATATAATAGTTATAATTACAATATAAGACAACAAATATCTCAATTAACCACATATTTTCAATGTCATTGTTTTCCATCTTTTTGTAGGGTTCATGTCGTTTCTAGTATGATGACGTCCGGAAGAATGTTGTTCTAATTTTTTGGGTAAGATAAGAATAAATGGTAAATAAGAAAATACATGAAAGTTTTATTGAAGGCATAATTATTACATCTAGTAAAAGTGTCTCAATTACTTTCTTTGTGCTACAATATCATAGGATCTAAAATCTAAGATCCATTTCACCACGTTTATTACCTGTTCTAGGTGCATGGTTTGGTTTGAAGTTCCTTGACTTTATCTTCGAGGATAAGCGAACACTTTACCCTAGTAGAGCACTTCATTAATATTATGCTAACGTTAACATCAAACAAATCGAGGCACACTTAGCCTATTTTATACTATTTCTTTCAACTTAAGTCCTTTATAAGTATAAGAATACAACACATCACATTTTGGCGACATAAAATTGGATCTATACCCGTGAGAACGAAATACATTATTGTGCCTGATTTCACATGATCACTTCAACAATTTTACACAGCTTTGTTAGTGCGAATTGCTAAATACTTGGTTTGCACAAATTGCCCTGTTTTTTAAAATTATTTAAAACCAATCCTGTACAATAATAAAACATTGCAATATATTGCTCGTGATTTATAGCCACACTAGCTGATGCATGATAATTGCTTATAACATGATAGAACTCCTGGATCGAACTAAGTAGGCTAACGACGTACGCGTTTTATTAGCTCGTTATGAAGATAGATCTTTTTTGTGTTTTTGTTTTTAATAAGTAACAAAATATGATTCATAAATGTGACATCGAGGAACGTAAAGAGTACCTGGACATTTAGTAGTGACTAGTCATGACTAAATGATCATGTGTGAACACGCCTCTAGTGTTGAAATATAAATCCTATGGCTTTTGTTGTCTGGCAGGAAACTGACTTCGTTCTCTAAATTCGAATACATCAAAACATCTCCGGTCTGCATAGAAACATTTTGAATGGAGATCAAAATGACCAAATTCAAAAATTGTTAAAATGTAAGAAATTTACCAACACTTAACAAACGATTGCTAAACCTGCGAACTTGTAGTGAGTGAGCACCTTTTGATTTGTAAGTAATAGTTCAAAAATTAATGGTTAGATGATGATTAGATGATTATGGCTATTGATAGAACTTTGAATAGTTAAAAAAACCACCAGAAATGTTGATGGTAACGTTTTGCAGGATTTGCGTCTAATAGTCTTGGTAAGTTGCATAAATGCAGAATAAAAAATATAGGAAAGATTCCCCGAGGGCATAATAGTTATTACGTCGAGAAAAAAAGCCTTAATTACATTGTGCTATAATAACATACGGTAGGACTAAATCTGTAATCATTACCTAGGGACCCATCTTCGCCTCCTTTATTATCTGTATTGGCTGCATGGCAGAATTGTTAGTTCCTTAACTTTACTTTCAAAGATAGCCTTAATTTTTTTTTTGCATTTGATGTTACCTAATCGCTTCAATAGATAAGCAAGCACAATTTGTAATATTATATGAATTTGACGCTGCAAGATGACGGTATAGGTTACAATACAATTTACATAAATTAGTATTTTGCCAATTTTAAACTCTATCAGCTATTTGTTTTTATGTTCTGAATTTACATACGTTTGTAGTACTTATCATGGGAAAAGAAGTAGCGTATCACGCTCAATCTCATTTCTATAAGACCATGATGAATACAAGCAATGATATAACCTTAATTAAGTACAACAATAAATAGTGCAATGTTTCATCTCTACTCATGTGGGAGTACGTGGCAATTGAGACATATACCGTCTATTTCCTAACATAATATTTTTATTTATATAAGGTCAGAACAAGATACAGTTGAGCCGTTTACTTAGACTGTCATTGCCCAGATAATTTCACAAGTAAAGTTTGTGTGGATCCAGAATAAATACTATCTCTTTTCATCGTGCAACAACTATGCATTTTACGCAAGCAAATATGGCAACAACCATCGCCTAGCGATATCGTGTGATCGCAAATGAAACAATCACATACCGCTATGTAACTATTACAGTAAGTGTGACTGCGCACGAGTGCATGAACGTAATATGGGATACATGTTCAAGTAAATAGAGAAAACGTTTGACGTAGTTCTGTTAAAATCCGGATCGAACATCTAATAGCCTAAATACATAGGTTTTAAACGGTGCACCAACTTGTGCTTATCCATAAATAACAAAAATGACCTGCAACCATGGACTTTTGCATTAAACACTCTGTTGACAAATACAAATCTAAAATGTTGGACCAAAATGCAGCAGGTAATGGCATTTATTTAAAGGTATCCTCAGGGGCACAATATTGTAATAGTTTGTGTCTTTCCATGTTTGTTATGCTGAACATGTGGACGAAATTGTAAGCTAAAGCAAAAAACCGCCTGTGTTCTAAAACAATATGTGTGACCGTCACCGACGAATCGGTTATAAAGTTGCAATTTTCAAAATTTGGATTTTGATTTTGATTAAGTTTGCAAAAAACAAGTTTTGAAAATGATATATAACAGTTGGCAATTGCTTGGTATTTAGGCACCCAAAAGATTAATAATCAAATTGAATAGCCTTTATTTCTTATTGAATACAGTCGAATTTATTGACTTATATATAAATGCATTGGCCCTAGCGACATCACAACTTGTTTGTTGTGAATGGTCATATTTCTTTTAATAATCCAGGTTAGAACAAGAACAGTGGGACCAATTTTAGAGCATGTATTAAGGCATGTAAGGCAGACAAGTTACTAAACATAAAAATGTGAATCTAGATTTATATCATCTCGACCTAGTTTTATGCTACCTAAGACAGAAATTATACTGCCCATACATGCCAGAAGGGAATATGGGACAACATTTTCAAAATGTGTTTTTTGGCATAAATAACCTCAAAACACAAGTATATTTCTGTTTAATAAAACTCTGTTTAATAACTCCTGAACTATCATTTTTATAGTAAAATGAAAATATCTAAATAGACGAGAGTATGGAATCGATTTTAACACCAAACTTAACGTTATTGGTGAGCCAACAATGTAATATCACTGATTAAAAGAAGTGGTCTGAAAACAAGTAATATGTTGTTTTACTTTATGTACGATATGTGTGTGCATAGCTGTAAATTGCTGTAGTACTGTGTATTTTCTAGAATTTCTTCACTGAACTCGGAATTATTTTGCTGAAAATGCCTTGACGTAACTTTAATGTTAGAACATGCTTACAAATTCAACGTGGAGTGTGGATGAGCGAAAATTACCAAATTGAAACAAGACTACTGTTAAGCGGCTATGCTCACTTGAGTTCAACTAGTTTAAAAATGGGGTAATGTGTGTCATACGACACAATATTTTAGTCAGTGTTATTATGTTGTTGGATCACCAATAAATTAAGTTTTTACTCTACAAATAATGTTTTTGTTATGGAGATAAAAAGCTTCAAAAATAAGCAATGACTTTGTGAACACCTTGTACATAGTTTCAAACGATTTAAAGGCTCATGATCCCATTAAACTATTATCTAACTAAAATGTAGAGATACGTTTAGTCTATTTCGAATGATTATTAGGTTATTAACCTTTGATTAGGAGCTCCATGTCAATGTAATGTACAAGAACCGTAGCTCGTCCCTTTGTTGAAATGGCTAAAGGACACCTTCTAACAACTTATTCCCGTGAATTTGTTAACACACACTACAAAGTATAACCCCGACCATGACAGTGGTTAAGGGCTGTAGATGGGGGTTCACGAATTTCTACCGAATATGACCAAACTGTAATTTTGAATTCTTTATTTCAGAATGATACTTTATCAAATTTTCTGAATATTTGTATACATCATGAAAGGTCACTTCTAAAGCTCTCATAAATGTCCTTTTGTCGAAGTAATGTTTTGTAGAAAGCACAAAATGGCGTCTTCAAAGAAGTGGCGTTTTTTGGCACGGGTTCTCTATTTTTACGATTTTAAAAGTCGTGTTTTTTTCCAAACGGCTTAGAATTTAAAAATAAAGTAAATGTTTATTTGTAGATGACATTCGTATGAAAATTTTGCTCACTCTTTTGTATTTTTCCGATGCTCACTCGGGCATGAAATCTAGTGATGAATTTGATAGTTTCTCTTTAGTTTGACACCCGATTTTTAAAACTTCAATTCACGCCCTAGTGAACATATTTTAAGGAGACAAATGGTGAGCAAAATGTTTCTTGGACTATAAACTACTAATATACATTTACTGTAACTCTTAAAATACTAGCCGTATGGACAAACGACGACTCAATTGGCGGTTAGGTCACCTGAAAAACCACCAAAAACGAAATTTCATTGAAGACGCCATGTTGTGCTTTCATAAAATAAATCTTCACTGAAAAGTCGTTTCTGATGACGTAAGAAGTAACTTTTTATGGTATTTACAAATACCAAGAACATTTTGATTTATGAGGGTTGATTTTGAAATAAAGAATGCAAAATTAGCATTCGGTAATTTACTGAAAAAAACACCACACACTGGTTGGAGACCCCTAACAGCGGGCTATATTGCTATAAACGGTCACTATTAAACATTTTCAAGGAAGCTATCAGAACCTTGACAAGTTCATATTTATAGGTTTGAACTGTACCAATGACCGGTGTAATACATCTGAGTGTCCGTTGTAACGAGATGTCCTACCTAATAGAAGTACATGTAGCACGGGATAAACTGTAAGATCAATGAAACAACTGATGCATAGCATAGCGTGTCTAATAAGTTTGTACACAGTTATATGGGCACCTGGACACGGACAGTGCGATTCATACCACCGGGTCAAATTGCCATTTTGAAGTGAATATAGTATAGTAGAAAATTTAAATAGTTAGCAGACAATCGCAATTTACATTCTTTTACAGCTCTGTTTCGATATATTTATTTTAAAACCTTACAGCTCAAAATTAAAAGATGAGCAGTTCAGTTTGCTTGTGTGGAAGAACTTTTTTCTCTTTTTTTTTTAACCAGCTGAGATTTTTGAGCCATTTTTCACAAATTAAAAATATTGAAATATCTTGGAAGAAACTTGTGGAATTAATACGATACATAAAGGTCTTTTATTCAACCATTTGGTTTTCCCTTGGTGTTTTACATAAACAAGGGGAAATAGTTTATTAGAGTAGCCCAAGTACAAATCTCGAATTAGGATGCCTCATGCTCAATGTACTTTAGGTACAAATATATTCAAGGACTTCTTTGTTGCGTTAAAATGACTACTCCTGGAGGAAGCCATTGCTAACATTAGTTTAGTACAATATTGCTATCTTTTCTTGTACTGACATTTAAAGTACAAATTATTTACTTTTGAAAAACTGTCATTGGTTTTTAGAAAAACAGATGTAATTGCACCGTTTTTACTAGACTTAATTGCAGTTGTATACATAATTATATTTTAACGAATAGTTTATTTAATATATATTGGATATTTTATTGAACATTTTAAAGGTTAATGTTACAAATTTGGCTTCGTTCCAACCACCGTCATGAATGAGGGATTTTCAAACTGTCTTTCATATCATGATTTGGTGTAGAGATTGATCTTTGTCTTTATAATCTTCACAATTTCTGCTACCACTACCGTAATGAGTATTGTAATGTGTACTCTCATCATACTTCCTGAAACTTGAAATGAAAATCAATCCAATCTAATTATTGCAAGCTATGTGTGTACTGCAAATTCATACTTTACTTATGAAGTGATTATAATTATTTTCTGGTTTAGACACAAAATATCTATGTTCGACGTTTTCGTAAAAATAGTGTTTTCCTATCGGCATCAGCTTATTACGCAAATAGGACATTACTATCGGTGCTTGTATTTTGTAGGACTTACGTAGGGGATTCTCACTAATAATATTGTTTTTCAAACTATACAGTAAATACCAGCCTGTTGCAAATTCAAATTCGTGGAAGGTCATGCACTGAAATTTGCTAGATTGATTGGGCTAGTCTAGTTTTTCTAAGTTGATTGGGCTAGTATAGTTTTTCTAAGCTAACTCTTAACTTCAGTTTACACGTAGGGAACATCTTAAGGAAATTACTATCATCTGCCACTTCCTGAAGTCACGTCATATGTAGTGACACAGATGGGAAAAATAAAACGATCTGCATAAAATTATGTCCTTAAAATTAAAACGCAGTATCTACAGTCTTGTACATGAGAAAATAATTGTTTTCTTTAACCTCAGGAGAAAATTGGAAGCATTTGAGCAGACATCAGACGTATCTGTGAATCCGTCGTATGTGTTTTTATTAGTACCTACAGTTATTTTACTTGGTTTTGGGAATGATTTAAAACTGTGTAATGCAGAAAAAAATATCTTCTACATTTTGAATTTGCAATAATAGATACTCAAAGCAGCTTAAAGGCATAATATTAATATTATAGTTTCCCGGGATTCTTCAGAAAAAGGTCCTGGGTAAAATCGATTATCAATTTTCATTGGATTTTCTTCACATAATTTGCTGTATGTATTTACAATTTTTGTCAAAGATAAGATGAAAACATGTATGTAAGACATTTGCAAAAAAAAGAGTACTTATAGGTCCTTCTTAACCAGCCAATTACTAAGTTCGATGAATGTAAGCGATACTATAATACCTGCAGCTTAATGACATGTCAAATTGTATTATCTATAGAAGAGAGTGATTAGAGTTGAAATAATTAAACTCATGGGTATCCATGGTATTTGTTTGCTAACATCTGAAAACAGCAGTGACTGTTTGATCAGTGAACTACGCACTAATGTGGTGTACTTTGTTGACATTGACTTTCTTGTAGACTCAACTGTTGATTGATTGATCAATTTCTCAAGCAACATCAATATACATAGCAGTAGGCTCATTTAGCTGAAAGCTATTACTTAGGAGCATCCCTTAAACAGAAAAACATTACAACATAAATAACATAAAACATCAGTATATTACAAGTTTATGTAAAAAAATGACTAAAAATGTTATATATAATAACAATTGCACATAATGTATAAAATAAAAGCATAAGTGTGAAAAAGCAAATATACACAGGGAGGAATAATTTGCAAGGCAAGAATGAGATTCCTGGACCAGCCAGGAAAAGGACCTATTTCAACTTCAAGTGAATTTTGAGGATGATCTTGAAGTTGCTATAGCCTAGGGATGACACAACATTGGAGTACAACATGTTATTTTTAAGAATGACTCTTGTGCTCGCTGCGTCGTTGTAAAAGAGTGCATATTGATGTTTTATGACTGAATTATGATCCAATATTTGTATTTATTTTTTATATTTAATTTTATTATGCGTTATCACTGAACACTGCCACTGTGTATTAATGAATTTACATCAAAAATTTAGTATATGAGTTACAAAACAAATACAGAATTAAAACAACTGATAAGTATGGACAAACAAAATTAAAATAAGATTCCATTTCTATTGTATTGTATGTATTTAGTATAAAAGGTCAGAAAATATGCTACAGATGTTGGTTTGTAATAAAGATGAAGTGTAATTATATGGTTTTAAACTTTGGATCACAACACATAATATTTACCTATGGATATTTCAGCTGTTAACACTACAGCTTTCATCAGCGGACTGACCACTTTCCGGCGACGAGATGACCTTGGTCAATGACGTCAGGGCAGGGTCATACAAATTAGGAAGTTTGTACCGACCCCGTCTTTGTTGAAGTGTATTTTTTTTCTAAATCAATTGTGTATGCATAAATACAGTTAAATAGAGGATGTTAAATAATATGAAACAAATACAATGCAATACAATTCAACATTACGAAGCAAAATACCGAAAAATCCAATATTATAGACGATTCCACTAGCAAATAAATTAATTGAAAGTTCAATTATCAAATGAATTTAGTAGCATTAAACAAATTTATACATTTAAAAAAACAAATGAAGTGCAATACAACAAAATACATTTGTATTCAACACTACGACGCAAAATTACTATCTTGGTATATCCATTCTGATAGGTGTTTACTAATAAACAAATTAACCAATTTGAACCGTTCAAACATTAGATTCAGTACAATAGTATGTATAAGCTTGTATATTTGTATACAGACATGTATATAACCTAACGAAACTATCCAAGTAACAATATAAACTATACTAGCCTTTTGTATCCTATTATTGGCATTTGCATAATCAAAACTCAAATATTGCCCTTACCAACTCACAAAACATTTGATGGACTAAAACATTGTGTACATTAATTATGTTAATCCCAATGTACGTACGTTCGTTCACATTGAATTTTTGATCAAATGTGATGTTGGTTCTATTTATAACCAATAACCACTATTTCATTAATGTGGGACAGTGTCCCGTTTAACTTATTGATCTGGACAAACCACTTTGCCTATAACATCATTAATTGCGTCGGGGGTCATTTAGAATTCAACGATGGTAATTGCCTTGCATTTATGTTTTTTACAAAGTTGATGCCTCTGCATGTGAATAAGACAAAGGTGTTCGAGTGTTTGAAAATCAGAACATATACTGAAAGAATCTTGAGATTTTATGAATGCAAAACAATAGTTTAAAAAGTCTTGTGAAATGGTCGACGTTTAGACCACGGATCGTTTGCGCTCGTGAATACCAGAGAGTTTTCCAACAGAGTTCCCAACCTTGTTATTACAAATATCTATAACGGCCTTGTAGTATTTGTGTACATCGGGAATTTCATCGAAATCGTTGTCTCTAGAGAGATTATTATTCATAAATTGAAGAAAAAATCCTTAGTAATTTTAAGTCAACCAATAGAACTGTCCCATTTGAATTTGCTAAATACCAAAGACAGAACAAGTTTTCATAATCGGTTTAAAGCCGGTAAGTAATTTTAATTGATCACGTTCTTGGTAACAACGTTCTCTTTATTAATATTCCTAACTGCATCAGTTCATCATCTTAATGCATTATTTATGTCTATGCTAAATTTAACCATATACTATAGTCTATGATTTAACTAACTATGCGCACCGGTTCAAAAATTGTCTATATATAGCTTTAAATATTTTCAAACCAGGCAATCTGATACATATGAAAATCAACGCTCTGCTTCAATTAATAGACACTTTTGTGTACTATGTCAGATCTCTGAGTTTTGGAAAACGAACTGATTTTGGACAAAAATCACTCTTTTCAGATTTTAAGGGCACAAACTGATTTTGGAATATCCGCTCTCTTCACAGTGCTGAAAACGTTGTCTCTAGAGATATGATTATCCAATAATTGAAAAAATAGTAAACAAATAGAACTGTCCCATTTGAATTCGCTGAATACCAAAATATTCGTAATCGGTTTTAAAGCCGGCAAGTAATTTTAATTGACCACGTTCTTGGTAACAACGTTCTCTCTATTGATATTCCTAACTTCATCAGTTCGTCATTTTAATGCATTATTTAAGTCTTAAGATTTAAAGCATGCTAAATCATTTTCCATAATAATCTTTGAAGAGAGTGGATTATCTGTTTCAATTTGTCGATACCTTGTTTACGTATTGATATAGGTGAGATCTCTGGGTTTTGGAAAAAAACCTGAATTTGGAATTTTTTTTTCAGATTTTAAGGGGACAATTGTTATTTGGAAAATCCACTCTCTTCACAGTGTTGTTTTTTTAATGGGTAATTTGAGTTCCAATCTTTGTTTAGAAGAATATGGGCATATGCGATCTACAAGTAGGCATGTCACGTCAGTGTGTGTGCACTGAAGTTCTGCCTGCCGCACTCGTACTCACACTCACACACACACACAGAGCTGATTTTCCAAAATAACCACTTCATTAAAAAATTAATGTAAAATCAATTGCTTCATATTTTACAATTATCTTTGGCAGATGTTATATTTATA
>JAUMTS010127776.1:0-10071 GCA_032273385.1 Ophiopholis aculeata | reverse complement strand
AAACGACGACTTTATTCGCGGTTAGGTCACCTAAAAACACGAAAAAAAAACGACCAAGTTTCTTTGAAGACGCATGTTGTGCTTTAACAAAAAAATATTCAATGGAAAGTCATTTCTGATGACTTTTAAAAGATTCCCCTCAAGATGTTTATAAACACCAAGAACATTTTATGCGGGTTCATTCTAAATTAAACAATGCAAAATTAGCATTCGGTAATTTACAGTAAAATACCATGAACTAGTGGGAGAGCCCTTAATCATCATCAATAAATTGTGTAACAAAAGAATCGAACAGGCGTGCCATTAAACAGTCCATTTATCATGTTTATATTTGTGTTGTGCTAGACCTACATGCTATATAGGATAGCTCTTTTATCTGTGGCATAGTACATAAGGTATGAAAAGAAATTTCTTTTGAATGCAGTTTAGGACAACCTTGACGGTATATCTTTACTTTTAATATGACCACTGTGCATCACCTCGATAAGAAAATCATACCCGTGCCAATATGCATGAAATGTCACGAATAACAAATAGTACTATAGTTCTATTTAAAAAGCTTAAGGGGTCTCCAACTGGTGTATGATTTTCTACCGAATATGACCAAACTGTAATTTGAATTCTTTATTTCAGAATACTTTATCAAATTTTCTGAATATTTGTATAAATCGTGAAAGGTCACCTCTAAAGCTCTCAGAAATGTCCTTGTGTCAAGTATTGTTTTGACACAAAATCACAAAATGGCGTCTTCAAAGAAGTGGTATTTTCTTTCTGATACGGGTTCTCTTTGTTTACAATTGTCAAAGTCGTCGTTTTTCCAAACGGCTTAGAATTTATAAATAAAGTAAATGTACATTTGTAGACGACATTCGTATGAAAGTTTTGCCCGGAACTTTTAATCACTCTTTTGTATTTGTTCGATGCTCACTCGGGCGTAAAATCAAGCAATGAATGTGATGGTTTCTCTTTAGTTTGACTCCAATTAACTTTAATTCACGCCCTAGTGAACATATTTTTAGAAGACTAATGGTGAGCAAAATTTGCCTTGGAATCTTAACTACTAATATACATTTACTGTAATTCTTAAAATGCTATTCTTTGCTAACTAGCCGACAAGAATAACAAATTTCCAAAGTATTGCAATCTCTTTCAATGCATTTACTAATAGTCTGCATAACAGATATATGGGTATCAAATTACGTATTTCATGAAGATGTTTGGATGAGTTAGGGCAGGAAGGGTATCCTACTGGTTGCTTGATTTTTACCGTAAATGACTGAATGTTAATTTTGCATTCGATATTTTAGAATGAACCCGTATAAAATGTTCATGGTATTTAAAATCATCATGAAGTGTTACTTTTTACCTGATTAGAAATGACTTTTCAATGAAGTTTTATTTTGTGAAAGAACATGGCGTCTGCAAAGAAACTGTGTTTTTGGCGTGTTTTGAGGTGCACTAACCGCCATTTTGTACTTTAATGCACTAGGACGTGAATTGGAAGTTCTATAAATCGGGATCCATTCTAGAGAAACCGTATAAATCCTTGCTTTGTTTCACGCACGAGTTAGCATCGAACGAATACAAAAAAGTAACGTGGTAAAAGTTGCAAACTAATGTCATCTACAAATATACATTTAGGGACCTACTTTATTTTAAAATTCTAAACCGTTTGGAAAAACGACGACTTTGAAATTAGATAATGATGCAAAACTGGACTTTCTGGGAATAATACTTTAAATATATTTTCGGTCGTCTTATGGCTAAAGTGGTGTAGAAGTGTAGAACAACATTAATGTTGATATCAGAAAGTAGCAAAACTTGCATGTTTTTAAGCATTTGTATAGACAATGAATGAATGTGATGCCCGCTAAAAAAATTAACATGTTAATTGTTAAGGTTTACGTCAAATGATGTTCATATTTATGTTTGTGTTTCTTATCTATTTTATTATTGTATAACTCTGTATAATAAGGTCCGTACACATAAAGTATTTAATGTTTAACACTGTTTGATTCTTGCCAATCACTATGTATGGGGGTCAACTCGTTGTGTTAGCAATGGTTATTATTTATGTTTTAGATACCTTCTGTTTTGAAATATTTGACTTTTTTGTATTTAATCCCGGTATTTCATTTAATTACTAATAGTATAATAATCATGTATCATTTTATGTTTAAACTAACTTTAAAGGTTATTATTTGTTTGATTTCATAGTTATATGTTAATCATAACAGCTAGTTATGTGTTTTTATGGTTTTTTTTTATATAATTATATGTATGCAGAGCCCGTGTAAGACCCGCACTACTGATCGGGTTTCTCTGGATAAATATTATGCAATAAATATCAATGTTTAGCCGAAGTAAAAACTACTTTGCTTAACACAATGATGAGTAAAGGAAAGGCAAAAGTCACTTGTTTATTATTGATTATAAAATCGTTGGTAGTAGTACTTTCATATAGGTTAATAAATCCAACAGTATTCAATAGGAAACAACTTATTCAATTGGATTATTTATATTTTTTTATTTAAATACTAAGAAAAGTAGAACATGCAATATATTATTTTAAAGCTAATTTTATGAAGATGTTACCTAAATCAAAATCTAAATTTTGACAATTGCAACTTCACAACCAGTTCGTCGTGGGCGGTCATATATGGTCATATTAGCACTCGATCGTTTTCGTGTTATTTAAACGAAAGGGAAGTTTTGTTCTTAACAAGCTTACGGGGTTATTTTAAACGAGGTGTATTACGCGCTTCATATATCGCGTCAAGCGTTATGTAAACAAACGAGTAGTTAAATTGCTATGCATTTCCAAACAAAACCACTCTCTCCCTTTTTAGAGATCTGCATTAAGAAGTATCTGTATCCACTCTTTTCGACGCAATTTTCGAGGCATCTTGAACTGATTGATACCGGAAGTTGAATTTTCCAGAATGTAGTTCTGAAGTTTCTTGAACGAGCCTGGCTGGACGAGGATGACCTTGGCAGGGCCGATGGTTTGCATTATGCGTTCTTCGTCATACATCGGAGCACTTTTCCGGAGTAGATTATCAAACTGTAACATATAAAGGATACACGTTTATCATTGTTTGGTTTATAAGATAGCAATGAGACTAACACGTTTCTTACTTGACCATTGTATACTAACAGCGCAGGTTTGTACACTGAATGAACACTGATTAAATGTAATATAATCAATCTTTCTGTAAACTCGATGTATTATTTACGATTTTTCTGCTTAAACCCTAGATGTCGCAATAAAAGTGTACCTTTTTAGAATAAAGTCGACAACTAAAATCCAATGATGACTCAACCTTTCATCAAAATCAGTTTTACTATTAGAGAAAATCATCGAAAAATAAGATTTTCACCAGAAGACCTTGAACACAAAAGCTGCAATTAAGTTGAGTATTGTTTGTGCACTTTTAGGAACTTGTGTCTACTGCTTTTAAAGCAGGATGTGCCGATCATCAAATTCATCCCTGGGCCCAGGCTCACCCGGAAGTATTACTGATTTTGATTTAAAAAGAAAGCTCGTATTTTACTTATTATCATCCTAAAATGTCCCCTTCATATTCATTGTACTTTTTGGAGTTATTGCAGAAATTATGGGTTTAATTGGTATACCAGCTATGATTTCTTTTGTATTATATCACAGCCTCATCCCCAGTGTTACACACGGATTTTTTCCTAGTGGTTAAACAGGGGATCACCTTGGAGTGAAACATCGCAAAATGTGTTTTAGGGGTCAAGGGTAAATACATATGTAAAAATGGGAATATACAACTTTAATATTAAATAAAAAGCTGACAATTCAGCTGTCGAATTTTATAACAAGTAGTCTCATATGTGATGATGGGTAAATATATAAACAGAATTGAAACCTCTACATAAATGTTTTACTAACATTCGTAAGATATCTTCCGCACAGATCCGTCTGACGTCAACTGCTACTAAAGTTCTTGTGACATCTAACGAAACTCTAGCACAATGTCGGCTGATAATGACGTAACGTCCGACCGGAAGTTACCAAATACAGTTATTTGAGGAAAAATTGGGTCACATACGGGATACATACATCTTTAGTAGCCGATGACGCCAAATGGAATATGTGCGAAAGATCGCCTACGGAGAAATGCAATATAATGATGTAGAGGTTTCAACCTTTTCTTGTTGAAATTTAAATTGATTTAAAAGTCAACTTTGGGATTTCATGGATTTGTATATATAAAAAAGTATTTTTTGTCAAACCATGTCTTAATCTTACCACAAGTGTATCTACTTTTTCTCTATCTTGAGATCCAGATTTAATGTTAATCTCCATAAAGATGACGTAATAAGGTTCGGCTGCAGATTCCGTGGCACCTAAATGATGTAATATTTAACGAAAATAACATTGTGATTGTCTAGTAATTATTATTATCATTAAAACGAGTCAGATTATCAACAAAGCTAGTTACTGATGTTACACTCGGTATCCCGTGTACTAGTAATATACGTTATAATTAAACTAATAGAAGCCTTAAATTATCATTTGAACTTCGTATGCAAAAATTAAGTTCGGAGAGATATGATTCACACAGGTATAAAATTTCCAACTTTATTAAATCTTTTTTTAAAACCATTACCGATGCATACCTCATGATATAAGGATACAGAAAAAGACCAACCTGGCGTGTATTGTCACGCTTTTAGCTATACAGGGGTCAACTTTGTGCAGCAAAATAGCCGGACTTTAACGATAATGGTCTTGAATTGTTTGTCTTGTAAGAAATAATTAAATAGACCATAGTTTTTACTCGAGGATGTTTCTTATAATAAATGAGAACATTATATGCATAATATGTTGAAGTCAATATGATTATATAGGTATCTAACTTATTTTCCAACAACCATGACAACAAGAACTATTGGACATGTCCAAAAAACATATTTGTTTGCCCTGACACGAACATTACCGATCGACATTTATCTGTTATTAAATTTTCAAAACATAACACAAATAACTTTTCAACTGACCCACGATTTTATATACCAAAGTCCTGTTCAACTTTGTGTTGTTCCTTGAGTAACATGAACAGAAAATCGCTTAAGCATAATTTTCAAGACGTTATCTTCTATACTGGTATTTTGCATTCATTGTCGGTGTGTTTTGTTGAATAAAAGAGCTGACCGACCGACCATGAGTTTGTCTAACGTTACGGCAAACATTTATTTACTTCTGCTAATATAACGTTTACCTTCTGCATCTTCCAGCATGTGATATTCTGCGCATGAGTACTCAACTAATTCTACCTCCCATGATGCAACTGTGTCGAATATAGCTTGACGCAAACTGTCCTCGGTAGTTCTTTCTCCACGTAAGTTGATTATGTCCCCGATTCTTTACAAATGATCATAAAATGAAGACAACATTTCATTTATCAGTATTAAATGTGAAGCATGCCAGATGTTTCAGAAAGAAATTATGACCTGTTCCCAATTGTAACTAATTATTTATTAATCCTCGTCTTAGCAAGTCTTCTTAATAATATCCACTGGTCTTTAAAGGCCTATCCTACCCAAGGTAAGGTGGTATCCTCAATGTTCTCTTCATCAAAATGACCGTACATAAGGCCGCAAAAGTAGTAAGATGCCTATTGTCACTTTTCCTTCAGTTTAAGTGCCACATGTCATTATCTGTTAGGGGCTATAACCACTGAATACCCCCCAACCCACTCCGTACGACGAGCTTTGTTTATTTAGATCAAGCGCGCATATATTATATATTGACCTTTTAAAGTGTTTTCCGCGGATTCCGCAGAAAAGCATCAGATCCTACTTGTAATGCAGTAGATCAGTGGTAAACTGCGTTTTATTGATAATAATGAGTTTATATTACTAGTACTAAAAATATATATACAACTGCAATGAGAAAAAATCATTAATAATAATTTGTTAATCACCAAAAATATGCTACTGTACTAGCTTTATTTTACTAAAATGTTACTAAATTTATAGATATTGTTGACATACATAACTGTGCAGTCTAAAATGGTTATTCGACATGAATATTTCGATTAGAAATCTGACAAACTTGATATTTAGGATTTAACTTTTAATTGGCCATATTTTTTGTTTTTTCCCGATAAGTTACTGATATTTCACCATATTGAAATTATTATGTGTCAAGAAATGAGACATGAAAAGGACATTCTGTGGCAACGACAACATCATAAATCTATCAAATTTAGAAAAGGAATACCCCTCTAAAATAAACTGACCACCTCCTTGTTGTAGGGAGAGCTAGGGTAAGACAGATTATCCATTTGTCATCTACCGAGCTGCGCTCTTTTGCTCCGTTACTCTACGCAAAGCTGCTCAGATCGGAGCACGGCCATGTTTTTTCCGCCATGTTGTTAGTGCGAGGTCGTGGGCGTAAAGGATTCAGTCTAGGAGAGGGTGAGCGTTACAGGATTACCCGAATCGAACTTCAATAATAGGGCTTTTGTTATAAAAAACCAATAGTGCAAGCCCGAGTGCAAGCACGAGTGCAAGCGCCGAGAGAAAACAAAAGGTTTAATGGTCTGATTGGGTTAATATTGGGCCTAGAATCAACGTTTCATGTTGCTGCTGGGTCACATCCTGTTTAGCTCTGTTTGTATGCTGAACCTGGGGGTCACAACATTGTTTGTACAGAGGTCAAAGTGTAAAGTTGTCTAAATGTTTTCGAAAACCATACCAAAAGATTCCTCTCATTAGAAGGATTAAGAAAATGTATAGTTTGACCTATCTACGACGTACCGTTTTCAAGTTATTAACAAAATGGTGAAAGGTAAAGATTTAGCCTCTACAAGGGTCAAATAATTATCTAAAAATGCTCCCATTTTGTTGTCAATGGTGTCAAAGTGTTCATCTTGGTCAAATATTTTAGAATCAAAATAGTTTGCCATATGTTAGATGTTTTAGTTACTATGGTAAAGCAACAACATAGTTCATGTCCATAGCCCCTAATGGCATAGATTTATTTTATTAGAAAAGGAATACCCCTCCAAAAAACCCTCCTCGTTGTAGAGAGAGGTTGGGCGGTAAAACGATTACCTGAATCGAAATTCAATAATAGGGCTTTTGTTATAGAAACCAACCACTTTGATCACATCCCCAAATCGGAACCGGTACAAGCCATCGCAATTGGTTACGACAAACTCGTAGGATTCACCCTCTTTCAGCTCATCGATGAGAAGCGTTTCGGGTTCATCATCGTCACTGTAGAGAAAAAGCATGAATTCATAATAAATGTTCACCTCAACTTTAATTTTACACTACCTTCAAAAAAGGGCAGAAAATGGAAACAATATGAGTCCAAATTGCTGCTGCTGCTGCTGCTGATGATGATGATGATGATGATGATGATGATGATGATGATGATGATGATGATGATGATAATAACCGGTACTTGTAATGCGCGCAAATCAACTTTAGCGTTCTCTAGGCGCTGTTGCGTAGGTGGCTGTAGCGCTCACACCAGTAAAGCCCAGTAGGCTGGCATTCAGTCACACTACACAACGGAAACGAGGTCAATGGAACACAGATATGTGGAGAAGTCTGATTTTTGAATGGTGACTGCGGGTGAAAATTGGGCTATTCCAGAAAAAATCGGTCACCCTTAAAGAAGACATGCATATTTTTGCTGACGAATGTAGGAATTCCCGGGCTTAAAATGGCCATGTCTTCTTAAGGTGCTTGACCTTTTTCAGTGAAACATATTGGAAATTCCCCTGTCTTTTTTTACTCTTTTGGCCCAAAGTGGTCAATATTTTGAGAATTACACCAAAATCTGGTAAATATAAGGGAAATTCCCAGCACGTCAATGTCTTCGTAACCATTGCGATTGAAAAGGGTTGATTTATTTTGGGATTTTCCAATGAAAAAATCGGGTAAAAAGTTGGGAATTCCATTTCTTCTTTAGGCGTTTATCATCTATTTCTGAAGTAACCCATTGGCAGCTTGAGTGGCGAGTAACTAATCGTACATATATTTATGGTACAGATATATGTTTCTTCATTTTCCCCCTTTAATAAAGCACTTTCCAGTAGGATTCCAAAAAAAATGGAAACACCGGTCACTGATAGAGTATTTAAACAAATCTTAAAACAGCAAAATAATTGATAATTGCTTTCCCCGTTTAAAAATGGCGGCTAAAAGAAGATGTTCATTAACTTTGGCGGGAAAATTAAAAAAAACACCACATTTTCCCGAAAGATTTTTTCAATAAAACTTGGCTCATTGTAGAAGAACATAAGAACATTTACATTCCTGAATTAAAATTTGAAAAAACAAATATTCCAGTGTGATACAATAATCATGACTGTAAAGTAACATGTATGTTGATTTCCCAAGGGTAGTTAGCCCGTAGCTATGTGGTTCGTCTAGGGTGAACCATGAGTATGTTGTTGCCCCTTTAAACAAATCTTAAAACAGCAAAATAATTGAAAATTGCTTCCCTCGTTTAAAAATGGCGGCTAAAAGAAGATGTTCATTAACTCTGGCGGGAAAAAAAACCCCAACATTTTCCCGAAAGAGTTTTTCAATAAAAATTGGTTAATTGTAGAAGAACATAAGAACATTTACATTCCTGATTTTTTTTTAAATTGTCAGTGTGATCTTTAGGGGCAAAACAATTTTTCCCGCATCCCTCCTTCTATTTTATGCAAATTACAGTGAAAACAACACAGGCGTTTTGATTATTTGTTTGATAAAAGTTGCGGAATGTAAAGTTAGGCAATTAAAAGCAAATTGGCTAATATTATTTGTGCGTTTTATCAGGCGACGCGAATAACGAAATGTTTGGTCCAAATAGACTTCCGCACCCCGTTATAACACTTCGTACATTTTGTGATAAATTTTGTGATAAATTTCTTCTTTTTAAGTTTAAAATGATCAGTCAACAAACAACGTACATCAGCGTAACCTAGAGACTCTTATCAATCGGATTTCGTGGTCATGATTGACACCTGAGTTTTGTAAAATCAAATAAAAATATCTCTGATATTTTGTGAACAAAATTCAACAATCAAGGTGTCAGAGTGTGCACAAGCAGATTCTGTTTTTTTTTTGCAAACTCAAGTTTAGTTAGAAATTCACGTTCGAGTATGTGTAGTTCGTAAACTTTACCTTTTACTCAAAGGAATAAACTCCAGAAATTCCAATTCTGTGAAAAAAAGGTACTGCTTCTCACGTTTCTCTGGCCATAAATTGACTGCATGAAAACCCTCGCTCGACACATAATAAGGCGAGTACAGCACAACACCTAAAACATGATGGGCAAAATAATGTGAAACGTGTTAAACATACAGAATTCAACAGTGACAGAGTTGGGACAACGAGTTCATGGTTTCCCTGTAGCCGTGGAAAACGTTTGGGTTTTTAAGAACTCAAAATGGGGACAAGACGATGTTACATGTTGTCATAATAGTCTATGACCAATTTTGAAGCTTAATAATGCCCAAAAATGTTATTTGAATATATAATTAAAACTATATTTTAATAAAGAAGAGTTTTAACATTATGTGATACAAAACATTACTCTTTTGATGATTCAACAACATATTAACACTGATTATATGAAGTAGTCAGAATACAAGCATTACCATTATGTTTACTTTCTGGACGCCATGTGTGCATAGCTATATTACTGTTAGTAATTGTGTAATGTTTAACATTTAAAGATAGATTTTAGAACATGCCTACAAATATAATTCATCGCTGTCTAAATTGCACAAGACCAATTGTTAAACAGCTTTGCACACTTGGCGTCCAGAAATTGAAAACATATTATAATGTGGGTCATATATACAATAAACCAATTAGGTCAATGATAATATCGTCAACCTGCTTCAATAATTGCCTAACTCATGTCTCAATTACGTCGTGCACATGCAATGCTGTAAAACTACCTAATATATAGAATAATCACAATTGCTGATTATTCAACATAACAGACCTGCCTATGTCAGCTTTGTGAGTAAGGCAGTTTGTTGGATGAGTTAGGCATTTTAATTTTAAAAGTTAGGCATTTTGTAA
>JAUMTS010127775.1:0-15985 GCA_032273385.1 Ophiopholis aculeata | reverse complement strand
GATGGAGGTCAAATTGAAACTTACACTCATATGCAATGCTTCAAGATGTTGTTTAACGTATAGTATTAAGGTACTTTTGTCTACCACAGCGAAATGAATTTGAATACATAATGAGTCTTAAGAAATTAAATTGGTTTAGAAGGGGTAAGAAGCGGTATGTTTCCCAGCATAAAAAATAAGAAAGGAAGAAAATTAATGAAATTGACATACAATGCTTACATTAATGACACAAGCACAAGTACTGGTCTATGATTCATGGCTATAAACATATGAGGTTCATCGGCACACCTTACAAGGCAAGATTTCAAAATCACAACTTCCCCGAAGTGACTTTCAGTCATTCAAATACATGGCCATAACTTTGCCATTTCGACCTATTTAGCTAACATTCTAGCACATATACCTACAAAATTAAAGTTCTTTAACATCAAATACTTTTGAGTTAGTGCATGTTTTCACTGACAAGGCGTTACTTTTGTGAGTGCCGTTAGGTTGGACTATAGCACGGATTAACAGTTTGTCCAAGTTTGCAAGAAGATAATTTGCATTCAACTCCCCGTTCTCAATTTAATGAATGTTTCCAAAATTTCTCTTGTGAGAATAAAGCCATTATATTGGTGGATATTATGAAAACCTTGATTTTGAATAGAATAACAATAACGGAGGTGAACATTTGAAAAAATATACTAAGGAATTGATGCCAGGAGAAGCCCCCTGCCCCCCAAAAAACCCTTTTAAAATGCTGAAATCCGTGAGCTTCTGGGGACGTTGCCTTCGGGACCCCCAGGCATGAGACGCAACACTCTGCTCCCCACGTTTGTATATTTATATTACATGTGCAGGATTTGTTGAGCTCCCCCACTGGCATCTCCGGCGAGAATCAACTTGGATTCTTTGTATCTCTACTGGCAAAAACTTCTATCCCTGTTAGACAACTAAAAGACAACTCAGATCTTCCCAAGACTGTCTTCATCTCAAATATCCTATCACTTGAGTTATGGCCGGCGATAGTTCTTTCACTATGTTTACGTCCAAGGAGCGGAACAAACTTCCTGTACAAATCAGCAAAGCACTTACTTGTTCCCTTAATATATTTACTTGTTAATTGTTTTTCATTTTGTATTAATTATACATTATGCCATTTTATTGTATATTAAGATCACCGTTCTCACATTAAATGTTGTTTTAAGTTGTAGACTTCAGATTTGTTAGCGCTCTGAGCCTCCTTGGAAAGGGCGCAATTGCTTTCTGTATTGTATTATTTATTGTATTGTTATAATTGGAGTTTCAGGCCAGGTTGCCATTATCTGTGGATTGTTTGTCTTTCTTCCTTCCATTCATTATTGTTCTTTTCATCTTTTTACCAACCCACCCCCTGGACAGGTTATGATTGAGACCACATAGCCAGTGCTGGAGAAGATACAATTTAAGGGGCATTGCAAATGTACATTTTGGTAACTGATAACTCCTTGCCTATAGTACTCATATGCAGCAATAATGTGAAATTTGAATAAGCTTGTCTTGCAGAGAAGCTTAACAAAATACAAGACGCATCCACTGTGCCTTCCCTTACGATTTTATGCGCAGGTGTTGAGGGGAAATTTAAAATAAATCTTCACCATAGTTGGGGATTTACCCCCATGAATCCCCATCACATGGGGTAACCCTACATACTCTCTTTTTGTTTATCGTCATATTATTTGTGACTTTTTTGTAGGCCAACACAGCGAGGCAATTTTGAATTAGATTTAGAAGGAGATGAGATAGATGATGATGATGAGGAGAATGGACACCTAGGCGTTCCTTCATCAGCCATTAGACCAACTGGTAAGATAATAATAATAATGCAAGGTGATTTATAGTGCACTATGCCTCCCTGACTTTGTTATTCCACCTAGCCTCAGCATATTTTACTAATCACTGTGCCCAATGTACACTACATTGACTTCCTGGGAAGTCTAGGGTTTACTGCAGCTCACAGTCAGCGCAGCCCTAGAAGAAATTAAGACACTGACTAGCTCCCCGATTATCCAGGCACTCAGGCACTGGCTGGATTCGAACCGTGGCGATCGATCAAGGTCACTAGATTAGCAGCCCGCATCATCTGAAAGCAACAAAATCAATGACGCTTTTCACTCGCAAAACTAAATGCGCATATATTTAATTATTAGAGTTAAAGTAGATTTAGAAGGGGTAGGAAACATTCACACTGTGTCTTGTATGGTCAAAGAACACATTTCTGCAGTGCTCTGCTAACTTCATATAAACTGAGGTATCGCCGGAACTATTTATTGCTTGAGGAAAAATGTGGACGTGTAAGTACAGTCGTCATGCAGCCTGCTCTACACCAACTTACACACTCGGATAAATATGATAGGTGCATGACCAATCACAGTATACAGTATGCATCCCTTGCCTAGGCTGTGACTTCCTGCATAACAGCAAACACAATCCAGCTAATTGCGTTTGACTTTGCGATCAAGCCCACAAATTTCATCAAGCAAGTATGCAATAAGAATGAGTTTCAAGTAAAATACTAAAATATTGATCAGAAACATAAGCTGGCTGGCCACATCTTCATACAGAATAATCGCCAAGGATTAGAATAATTGCAAGCTGCAAAGCTTTATGACCTCACCAGGGCTAATGCTCTTGAGCTATATTAATTTATCAATTATATAATATGTCGGTGCAGTGATATTAATGATCAGCTATAAAATGGAACTCATCTTTTTAGTAAGACTATTGTAAGATTCTCCTGTGGGAGAGTTACGACAGTCACAAGACAATAATCAACATCAAGATCTTGTACCATTTTATCGTTTTTAGGAAGATTATTTCCCAGAATTCCACATGAGAGAGGCGTGACAGATTTAACAGTAAGAATTGAAAAGATTGGTTTAAAAGATGCCTCCATTTATCTGGATCCATTCATAACAGTATCACTCAAAGGTAAGTGAAAGGAGACGTTGTACCTAAAAGCGTATTCAGTATTGAATACATATTATGGATAAACCATAATGACATATTGAATATAATTTATACTCCGCACATTTAGTACCCAATCAGAGTTTAATTTACTAAAATAAGTAAAAATAGCATTATGAGACAAAAGTATAACATTGTTAAGAATAGAATTTGAATGAATTTTATTGTATGAATCAGGTTAATAACTGTGAACAAAGTTAATGCGTTTGCGCTAATGTTGGCGTAGGGCTAGTGGACATTGCCAACATCAGCATACCTGCATTAATTTTGTTCAATGTTTCTTGTGTCAATCAATGGGTAGTTATTAATTTATAAGTTTAAAACATTTTCCATAATTATAGTTAGCTGGTGTCAAAAGGGAGCTTGTGTCTGTTATCCTGGACCTTTTGTTGCCAACATTAACATTATGTATTACTAATTAATAATGACCAAGTGTGTCATACTATTCATAGTGGTAGTTGCTCTTAAATTTCGTATCCCCTAGGTCGGGTGTAGCTTATGTGGATCGTCAAATTGTAAACTCTAGTTACAATTACAACTGACTCGACCACCAGATCACTGCAACCCTTGTAGGCCCATGAATTTCACAGCTGACCTGTAAATCTGGAATTTGACTTGACATTACAATATGTTTCAGCCTAATACAAATCCATTGATTAAATGAAGTCAAACTTCCAGCCATTATTATAGTCCTACAGTCATGGGCATCCTGCGTAAATGTCAACAACATTTGTCATCTCGACATGATTATAAAGTTGAGATCCGTAGCTTAAATTTGAGACTTGGTACCAATTTTTGGAGTTGACTTTAATAATGGAATCTTACGCAAATTATATATGATGTCATAAATTAGCCATTCACCGTCACTTCCCTGTCAGATATTGTAATATAGCTGATACATGCTACTAGAATCTCACTTGGCATTTCAGATTCATCAGGTGTTGATGTAACCAAATCTCAAGACACCCCAGTAGCCATCAAAAGAGAAGAACCGTACATAATATTTGATGTTGATGTAGAAATACAAAAACCATTAGAGAAAATGCCTAAAGGTAAGTCAACATGTCTGCAAATGTCGCTCACAAATAAATCAATAAAAGAAATGTAACATTGTAGCTATGTGACCTGCGACCCTCTTCATACCCAAATTAGTAATTACTATGGTGCATGGGACATATCACAAGCAATTGAAAGAGAGGGAAGAGTTCAAAATGTGTTCACACATGACATCAACATAATTTGATACAATTCAATGTACATATAAGTCAGATATTGCTTTACTAATACCATAGACAATAATTTTGTAAACTAAAAGGATTATTCTAAATTTGTTGTAGTGTTGATCCCCAACTTTATAAAAAGGTATTTTAGTTTTATTCTAAGAACTACTTTAGTAGTAGTCTTGCTCGCAGACTGCATGTTTTCCCTAAAGAAAGGATGCCTTGTATTGAGACAAGTACTGCGGATGGGTCAGCTGGTCTGGGCGTTCTGCGGTTTTTGATCGTGTCCATCACCCCCTGACTTCAACAAGGTCTTCAAACCCTTTCATGAATAGAATAATATGGATACATTTATGTCATCTTATTATAGTCACAACATTATTGTACATTTATATAAGTTATTATTATATGAGTGATATTCAATATTTATGATTTTGTATGTTTGATCTTTTAATCACAGGAACAGCCATCTTTTTTGAATTAAAACATTACAAACCCAAGAAGAAAAACATCAGTACTAAATGCTTTGCTTTCATGGAGATGGATGAAATCAAACAAGGACAGAGTGTAATAGAATTGTAAGTAAACAGGAACCCAACTGTTATTGAAAGAATTAATTCTCAGACAAAGCAATTCATCAGCTTGTGTGTCGTGTAAATCTGAATTTATACTCTACCCGCAAGCGTTTTGAAACGCAACAGTACATGCACACAACATTGTTTTTTTCCTTGCTGATAGATCAATGCCAAAACGCTTGCACACACTCACCCGCTCCAGACGAGTTGAAAAAAGTTCAACTTTGAGAGCGTTTGCTTGTGTTTCTATTGCCGTCTGCAGGGGCTCACCCGCTAGCGTTTGAGTGTAAATTCAATTGCGGGTGGTGGTCAGCGAGCACACGATCAGCGTTTCAAAACGCTTGCGTTTGAAGTATAAATCCAGCTTTAGTAAGAGCTAAAAAAATGCCCAAATCATAACATAGCCAAAACAAAGAATATTTTTTATTTATAGCTGTAAAAAAAAATAGTACAAGTTAATCAGTACTTATTACTTACAACTTGGGGTAGTTCAATACCAACATCATGCAACACACCAGTAAGGCCAATAACTGAAAAGATAAAATATTGTAATTAATTAGTTAACTAGTGCAATAAACAGTTCATTACTAATCTAACATTATTTTTGCTTACAAATTAAATGAAAATTCATTTTCTGTAACTAAACTGTTCCTTTACTGCGTAGCATGCTTTGGTTATGCGACGGTGTGTCACGCACTGACTGTTGATTGGCTGAACAGTTCATCAACTGTTGCCGAGTGATTAATGACCAATTGTTAAAGTTTGTCTGTGCACGAGGTCAACAGTGTGCGGCTCAAGGTCATGATCATTGCATACAACACGAAAAAGGAGTGGTGACTTTTAAGAAAAATATTAACAATAACTGCTAACAAAACAAGTACCATTACATCTCTTAGAAAATGTTGATATATGCAATTTGCGAGTTAGAGTATATATTGTAGGCAATAAAATATAGCTGACTTAAATCCAAACTGCAATTAGATTAAGCATATAAGTTACTGTGCCTTAAACATTCATTAGTAGGCATCTGGTGATCCGTAAGTCTTTGTCTGAAAAAGTTGCGAGTTCAGAGACGTCTGTGCTGCATGACGTGCGTAAACACGGAAGTGGTAAACATTTACGTTGATTGGCTGTGACGTGCATGATCAAAAATCCTGAGCTGTGCTTGCTCCACCCACCTCAAGCACTAAAGAGACTCAGAGTGTTTCTGAACTCGCAACTTTCCTGAAAAGGACTATATAGCCTTTCACATCAAGTTAGTTACACTGCATGCAATTTAGGCAGGTAACACATGTAACTATAACTAGAGATCAGCGTCAGCAGGCATCTAGCTATGAAGTCTGACGGCACCATAATTATTCTTCCCATGAAAGAAATGTACTCAAACTTGCTGCAGAAGATGAATCAAAAATTGAACCACTGCATTACATTTGCTTCTTTGAACAACACATGTTACACGTAGGCTAGTACTGACAAACACAGCTCATATCGGGAGATAAAACTGAAAGGTTTGCTATCTGGGGAGGGGGGGGGGGCACGCAGGTATTTTGGTTTAAACAATCGCCATTTTTCAAGAAAAAGGGGTGCTTTTTCAGGGTCAAATGCGTAAAAAGGTTTTATATTTGGGATGAACCTTGTTGGGGCTCAGATTTGATGCAAAGCCCCGCGTTACTCATCCTCGTTTAGGGGTGTTTTTTTGGAAGAAATTCAAAACTTGTTTAGGGGTCATTTTTGGAATCGATGTACACACATGCTTAAACCAAAATACCTGAGTGCCCCCTCCCCCGGGTTTGCTATCTGTTGTTGTTTAAAATCATAGCTTATTAAAACGCCATGCTCATTCTCTGCCAACATGGAAATATATATTGTGTGGGGGCTACGGTGAAAATGATTGTCTATCCATTTTGGCCACACCACTCTTAGTGGGGCCAAAACAACAAAGAACAACATACTGTATGGACATTATTCATTTGGTAAGCAACATTCTCCCACCATTTCCTAAAAAAATAGTTGTAATGATTCAGACCCTTCTGCAGCAAATTTGAAGCAATAAGCAATTAAAATCAGAGTTAATGTATCAATTCCTCTCAGAAGCAGTTTACTAATACAAGTTAATGTTGCCGCTGAGATTCCATGAATAAAAGAAAAACAACTATGATAATGATTCCCAGCGGACCCTAAGTGAGGTGCTTATAAAGGCTTCCAGTAGCCCCTAGTAGTACGCATTTCATCTTCTTATTGGCCCGCTATCATCCACATACTAGTTAGTTTGTCACACCATTCTTTTGATAAGCTCAAGGTCTAAATAATGTCATCTTCTTTTAGGCAGCAAGGTTTGTTTGTGTACTTCTTCTTTACCCTTGGACACTCAGTGGACAATACAAGTATATTAAGTCACTGTTCTTCCATAAGACCCAGGCCCAAGGTAATCTGTGTGCAAGCAAGGAAGTCAGATTTTATGTCACATTGAATTTGGAGATCATGTGGTCCTTACGCTGTGTTAAGCATAGCCCATGAGATGTCAATCCATGGTATGTTTGAGCAAACCACTTGTTCTGAAGAGATTTCAAAAGCCCTATTTTTTTTTTTTGGGGGGGGGGGTGATTTTAAATCTTTGCCATAGAATGTTAAGCTTGGCACATTACTTTAAACATGTTACAAATCAGTTGTTTAGATTATCTACATATTGCATTTCTGAACAGAGATTAAGTTATTCTTGATCAAATTTCCTGAGCTAAACATATCAAATATCCCAAAAATGAACCATACTATTTTTGCTTGTACAGAAAGAGCTCAGCAAAAATGTCCTTTAAAAATGACATTTCAACCAAGAAATTTCCCAAAAAGTGAAATTTAGATGACTTGCTTGACTTCATCTCTAAATAACTGATTACCATGACAGAACTGACAATTAAAGAGAATTGAAAGTGACAAACTAGCTTTGTAAGATAATAGTAGTCCCCATGTGCGCCCCATAGTGGTGAGTGATCAAGCATCTAGTGAGCCCTTTGCTAAATGCTATGAATAGCCCGCTCTCTGCCTGCCTGCCTGCCTGTTGTTGCTGAAGTAGCTATATGGCGATCGAGTGACCAATCAATACAACTAAACGTAACACGCACCTACACTTAAGGGCTCAGTTGGGTCGTGACTATGCGTTAGTCTCTTTTACCTGATTTGTCAATTGCTGCATATTCTTGATGTGTACTGATGATTTCTGTAAGGGAAAAGAGATTGCATGCAAAATGCATAGCTCATCAGATCTATACAGGAGACTATGCTTGTATTTATTCACTATTGCCCACCAATAGATCCATACAGTGTCTATATAGGCAGTGCATGGTCCAAGATGAAACATTTTCAGGGACCTTTATTAGCTAAACATAACTTTTAATGTTCTAAATTATAAGATATTATTTGAAACTTTACCAAGTTGAAAATAGTTATAAGCAGTATGCACAATGTGCATACTGCTTATAACTATTTTAACACATGGACAGGATATTGACCATAAACTTAAAACAAATAGGTAATATCAAAGTTAAATATCAACAAATAAATACATTGAAAGTTATTCACTTTGTCTGCTAGTTGCTGATATGTTTATGTTTACCACAATCAGCTCCTATTTTTACAATGGAATTTTCACTGTTTTTGCCAAATTATTTGTCTAGAAATAGACTCAAAAGATCTTGACTGTCAAAGAAGAAAAAGGATAATCTCTGCTACAGACCTAGTTAGTCTACTGTCTCATCAAAGAGAATCGGAAGTGAACAGAAGCACTGTGGAATTCCAATTGTGGAATTGCAATTAATATTCATATGTGTGATTGTATATTTAGAGTGTCTTTTTAGGTTCTCAGGTATACAACATCAATACCAAAAATCAACATTTGTTATGCAATTGTACAAATAAACTTGAACAAACTGATTTCATTTCTTTTTTCATTCAAATTCATTAAATAATAACATAGATATTTCAAGTTCTAAACTTAAAACCATGCACTAACAGCTGTGTAATGTTTTGATTGTGTAGCTGGTATAGCTATGAGACTTGTAGCTGAACAATTGACATTTATTTAACTTCATTGATCAAAGAATGAATGATGCATATAATTGCCTCTTTGCTTATTTTCATTTTCTCTTACTTAGCCAGTCTCTTATAAAAAAAGCTATTTTCTCAAACATGCCTCAAACGTATACCAAACTTACACATTGAACAAACTGCTGTGTGTAAAAGGACAATGTGGTCAATTTAGAGTGAAAATATAATTGAGATGACCACCTCAGTGCATGCTGATGCTATATTTATGACAACTCTTTGCTGAAATTGACCAGGTAGGTTGTACGTTTGTATTTTAGTATGTAAGCAAAAATAAATTTACCAAAGTTTCCTTTTACACACATCAATTTGTTCAATATGTAAGTTTGGTACATGATCGAGGCACGATTGAATTAAAAAAAAAATTCAATACACCAGCTAAGCAAAATAAAGACATATCTTTGAATCATTCGTTAAGTATCATCTTTTGCTTCACCATAATATTTGTACAGTAAGTTTTGAATGTTACATATTAGGTGAAATTATGCATTTCAAGTCCAGGCTGGATCAACGCATTATTGAAGAAGTCTTCCAACGGAAGACGAAAACTATTTTAAAACGTGAGTAAAACCTGGACTTGAAATGCATAATTTCACCTAATATGATTTACTACCAGTCCTGATGAACTTATTGCAAGATATGAATGTTACAGATGTTATAAATGTTACAACAGGTGTTAACATGATAATGAACCTGACAACAGCACCACACAGAGCCAATGGCAGAGGATTGCAGAAATGTTACATAATTATTTACATAACAGCCAATTCAAATTTAAGTCAGGTCTGGTGTGAAAAACAGTAATCATGTACCAGCTACTGAGTACATATCCGGCTTAATTTTCATTCAAAAATGGTTTTGCATGATTTTAAAGCGGACTACACCAAATGCCTAAATGCATATAGGCTGCACACCAAATCCCGTATTATTGCTATACAACACAGAGCAGCCCATCAACCAACTAATGTAAGTATATCAGCATCTTAAGACTAAAGCAAAAAACAAGATATTTAGACCAGAGGGGGGCACTGGGAAAAAAACATTGGTGCCGCACGATTTTTCAAATAAATTAGGGTCTTGTGAAAGGATTTTCCCTTTAAAAACAAGGGTCTTGTGAACTGATTTCCGGCCCAAAATAGGCCTTGGGAACTGACATTCTCGCAGAAATTGGCCAGATTTCAGCCAAAAATGGAGGGTTTTAGGAGTGCCTAGGGCTTAAGAACTGGTAACTTAGTGAAAATGGGGTTCTTATGTGCGCTGAGGAGGCCTTAAAAGGGGATCGTCACCGTGGCACATCCCTATACCACCCTACAGTGGCAGTGCTTCCACCCACCCCCGGATTTAGACCGAAACTGACTGGCAGCATTAACTTTCAGAAGTCATAGTACTGGTACTCAATATTAATTCTTAAGCGTCTTCATAAGTGTAGGAACAAATAAAGGGGATATTGTCAAGTTTTTAATTGCATTTTGGCAAACATGATTTCTTTAATTTCCATGAAAATGTTTCTTAAAACAATTCCTTCGTAGTAGAGGGGGCATATATTTGTTTTAAGACGCATAGAGATAGATAATGAGGGGACATGATACGAACTGGCAACCGCCACATAACAGCTCAAGCCTGAAGTGATATCCACTAACCAGGACCTTGACAAGCTGATTGGGTCAACAACCATACAATTTTTAAATGTTGAGACTGCGTCAGCAATATAAAAATATATACAGTTTGTATCACAGTTAATTAGCAGAATTGTCGTATTATTAGTTTGTTTACAAACTACAGCAATTCTGCTAACTGTGATACAATTGTACATGAAAGTGTTAACTGTTTTGCATATATATGTGTGCCAACCTAACTTGATTACATAGGACAGGGCTAGGGTTGCGTAAGGTGCTTATTTAATACAGATCGACATCTATATCTGGAATTTAAAGAAAACAAACAAGCTAAATCAAAACTTGTAAATAAAAGGCTTCATTTGATATTCTGGTGGTTATAAAAAGCAAATTTGCACTTACGACCGTGGTAAAATATATCCTGAAGTTTTCAAACAACTGTAGCTATTGCAAAGCATTATGGAAAAATGAAAACAGCCAGTCACACACTTTATCTTAGTGATTTTGTTTCCTTCTTCAAGCTTTCTTTAAAACCACGTGTTAGCAAACAATCAACAACAAAAACTGCTCTCCCAGCTGAACTTCAAATCCAATGATGTTTGTTAGTAATCACACCCCATCACCAATCACGATTCAATACTAAAGTTAATGACTTAGTTATATGGATGTCAACAATTGAATGAACAAACACACAGCTCCCAAGTTATTACACTTGCATATTAGGAGGGAGGAGCATATGAATGTTGAAGACCAAACTCAGGTACCTCTGGTACCTTCTCTTCATCAGCAGGCTCTTCTGCAAGTGGTGATATTCCTAGTTTCTCCTGTTTTAGTCAAGAATAATTGTGGTCAATTTGCTTGTATCATATTCTTTGCCTTTTTTTACACCATTTCAGTCATTCTTATACAATTGTGTACTGACTGTACCAAGTCCATGCAATAAGAAGAATCATGCACAAGAAACCTGACTTGCTATGTCTCGTGGAGTGTTGTTATTTTGTAACATTGAGTTTCTTGTGCAAGATATAGATTCTTGCCAAGTCCACTCACCTTTAAAATCTAAGATGGACAAGGATTGATCTAACCATACATCAAGTATACGATGTTAGCAAACAATGTATTACCAATCCAATACAATTGAAACCTAAACAGTTGACGAATATAGGAATGTGTGCTTATATTCCATCATGCACCATTCTAGGGGGTATTTCTGCCAGTGGATATCCTCATAGTTGCATACCAATGTCTGGAGTACAACAGCATGTTTTGAAAGTTGCAGACAAAGTGGAAATGTGCTGGCACTGAAACACATTGCAATACAGCCCTAGATTAGTGCATGATGGGATACCCTTAATGCCCCATCATGCACTAGTCCAGTAGGTACTTGTGAAATGTGTTGTCTGTGGCATCCTAATTACTTGAGAACCAATCTCCAAATTGTCAAACTTGCATGCGAGAAGGATGGCATGCCTAAATACATTTGGACACCCACTTAGCATAGGGCATAGTGGGATAGAGGTGAAAGGTCATATTTGATTTGACCTTGGACTTTTTGTTTGGAGATCAGATATGATGCAATACATAAGAACCATAATGTTATTTATATCACAACATTTAAATGTTAACAAATGACTAAATCTTTGCACCTTTCTTGAAGTAAGTCAGATCTAGTATCCTTACCCTTCTTGCAGGTAACTCAGGTGGTGGTGGATCCGGACTGGGTAATGGAGCTGCTGCAGGAGGTGGCATAAGGGCTGGCAATCCTGATGGCGATGGTTCTGGTTCACTGAATGGTAACGATTCCGATGATGATGTGCTTGTAGCTGCGGAATAACATCAAAGTCATAAGAAGATGAGTAAATGCATGTAGATTAGAAGAATATCCTCAAAGGTTGTGATTTGCTTTTGAGAAAAAATCATGAAAAGCAGTTAAAAATCCAGAAAAACAGCATTAAATTGAGCTAAAATACAAACAAATCAGGCTGAAAAAAAAAATCACAGAATCTTCAATTCAAGAACAATCATGAAGAATCATAGCCCTGTCTTGTACAACCTACAATACAGTCTGACCCAAATAGAGAATACAAAACGCATCTTTACATTATACGCCCGCATTATGCTCGCGTCTTTTTTACTTGCTAGCGTATTTTCCAGCGCGAGTATTAAGACGCATCATAACGCGAGCATGCATGTATAGACACGTTTTGACGTCATATCTATTCTCTCTTAGGACCAGACTGTATGTGTGAATGTCTACACAATGGTTCTGCAATGTGTGATTTCTGATTGAATTTAGAGTTCAAGATGAAATTAGTTTAAAGTAAGGCATGTGATGACAAATGAGTCTTATTTTTCATCCTCTCAATGAGTATACACTAGCTCCCTGCAAAAGAAATAGTGATGTTTAAGTCTCAAAATAGTGAGAAAGATTGGGAAGTAGACCAAGCTTTTTGTGCTCAGTTGTAAAATGCTTGGACCAGATGCAGATACACACCACCTGGTGTTGAGCAAACCGACAAACAACTTCTCATATCAAAGCTGGTATTTCAAGAAAAAGGTGATACCTTGCCATCATATTCTGTGGTGTACTAAACTTCAATGCGTGCACTGCAACCATGAGAATGAATTGATGTCACAGTCAACCAAGATTGTACAGGAACTTACTTGATACCAGCATTTTTCAGTGCATTTATATCCATGCTTGTTGCTTTTGAGTGTGGCTGTTGACATGAGTAGATGCTTCTTTTGGCTATAAAGCATGTCTGGGTGCTATGCAATGCAACAATGTGACATTACTTACAACCAGTCACATACTAATATTTCTTCAATTATGGAGGGGGGGGGGCTAAGAAAAGATGGGGGTTCTGGAAAGTATGTAGAAAACTGTAGTTATCCTTCCCAATTTGTGTCCATTATTACTGACTCAATCTCGTTAGGGTACAGGCTTTTCCTCTTTTTTTTAAAATATGGAATCGGAGTTAATTTAAATCCTCAACATTTAATTCATTGTTGAATGTACATAGCAAACAGTTTATAAGTAAAAACAACATTGTATTGTGATATCTTAACAATATTCTTAATGCTGCAAGACAGTTTTTAAAGTTAAAATAAAATTGTAGTTTGTGACGTCATAACAATATCCTAATCCTACAATAGCTACAATGAGCTAAATATCAACTAATTCCTGGAGAGATGGAAAATAGCTGGAGTCTCTAAGCTCCTTCCTTCTCACCCCCCATGTCAAAGAGCACACCCGAGGATGTATGATCAATTATGAAAGTGCACAATCAACTAATGGTTAGACTAACAAGATTCAAATTGTGTACATGTGGCCAGCCAAGGCAAATGACATATTGCATGGATATGCATTGAACATGCATCATGGGTGTAGGAAAAATGATTGGTTTGTTAGTAGGGTGTCTAAGCAATAGCAAGAATCTTGCACTAGAAACCTGACCTGGCCAATTAAATAATTGCTTCATTCTGTCATATCAAAGTTTCTTGTGCAAAATCCAGCTTCTTGCAATGTATAATGTGCTGCTGATATACAGGTGCTAATTAATTACCCTATATAACTGATCACATCAAATGTTCTTTTCATATTAAAATATTTTCATAACTACACAGGGGTAGAAATTCGTCTCCAAGTGCGGGAATCAAATTTTCTGCAGATACTGTTAAAAAAAACTTAATCAAAAAATTGCGCAAATCTTTTTTTTTTGGGATTCCCGCGGCTTTGTTCCCACGCGAATCTTTGTGCGAATTGATTCACGCCGAATTTCTACCTCTGTTACATAGCAAGATGCTCATGATATGTAGGAAAAGGTACACTTTGGGTCACACCGAAGTGTCTGACGGAATAAAGTACACCATGTATTACTGAATGGTGCATTTATTCCACTGGCACTTAAGGAGCAGGTGGGACCTAAAGCATACCAATCAGATTTGCCTTAGAAGGCCAATTTCCAGAGATACTGTAAGAGTGGGGTACGGTATCTGTATGTGCCGACGTAGCTTCCACTCGGTGGCTCTTTTCAGAGTACCTGCAGAGATACCCAAACTAAGCCACCACATATAGTAGCTGTACAAATGAGCTTGGCAAAACAAATGCCGCTGTGTAGTCATTAAGATAATGCAGCGGATGTGCAAAGAAGCTAGGCCAAGGACTTGTGGATTATGCCATTGTTACATTGCCATCTTAAGTCACAAATTCGCTCAATTTCAAACTTGAAATTCAGGTTCTAGATTGCAATGTAACTTTAAACTAACAGTGTAACGATTGCATAATCTGTGAAAGGTACGACCTATAACCTCTTTTAATTACACGTTACACTGATGACTCACGCTGATCGGACCTAAACTTAACATGCTTGGTCATTATCAACATGAAAATATAAATACAGGAAAACTTACAAATAAAACCAAATGCTCCAACATTAGTGCACAGTTGTGAATAGATAAATGTTCATGATACTGGCGATAAACTTAAATCCATTTTTTGCGTGAGTTCATAATATTTTTATTGCACAATTAAAGAATTATTAATACCTGAGCCAACATTTTCAATATCACAAACAGGTGCATCATGGGACATTTGTGAAAGGTTTTTTTTAACAAACTATGCTTACAACAATTATTGAAGGTATTGATCAAGACATTATTGTAGACTAATTGCATAACATTTTCTTTGTATACACACCAATTTGGACCATACATGAAAAACATTTTCTGCAATCATGATTTGATGAAATCTCACACAAGGCAGCTATAGATACTAGGGACATCCCAATAACCCAATCCACAACCCACAACACAGGTGCAGCTAGCTAGCCAATCAAGTACCATCTTACCACCTTGCAAATAGCTGCCATATAACTTACTTGAGCTTGGTCTGGAGCTCTGTTTTCCCTTGTCACTGCTGCTGCTGCTACCTCCACCCAAGAAATCCTTCATGCGAGTCAACGGTGATTTCTTGTCTCCTCCTTCCGAGCTATCAGTACTTTGTATGGACAGCACTAATCAAACACAGAAAATAACTTTTTATATCAAATCCGACACAACATCACAGCATTTCTTTTAATGAATGCATTTGTAACATGTCACCTTGTACTGAAAACTTGTTTTGAAACTTTATTGATGGAACTTTTGAAATGGATTTGCCTTGCCAGTCCAATTGGATGTTCACATTAGCAAACTTAACTTGATTTAAACTAAGATTGTATTACATTACAAAGCCAAGAAACCTGAATTTATTTGATTTAGTAAACATGTAATATGGATATTACTGAATGGATTAAAATAATTAACTAGTTAAAGGTGATATTTATCTGAATTTAGTATTAGTATCTGATTATCTAGAGGTTATACAGATTTAAACATTTACCGTACTGACGCGGGTAATGTCCCACCCCCAACTTTGAAAAAAAAATCAGAAATCCAAAAAAAAAAAAAAAAATTTTTTTTTTTTTTTGTATTTTTATTATTGTGG
>JAUMTS010127664.1:0-10072 GCA_032273385.1 Ophiopholis aculeata | reverse complement strand
TCTATTCCGTTCATTAAGGCAGCTAGTAGTGGTATATGGCTCTCCGCACTTGTGCTTTTGACAATGATTTGTACCGCCAGCAATTTGGGACAGTAAGAATTGAATGGGAGGAGGTTAAGAAACTCTAATGCTAGATACCTGAAGTGCCGGGTATTGTAAAAAAAAGCATAAGGTAAGCCCATCTCTATAAAGTCTCACTCCCTTAACACTTTTAGACCTGTGATTTGACATTTCGCCGGTAATAAATCATCTAAGATTTTGTCATTCGTGACTATATGCTCCACTTTCAGGGTTATGAAGGTTATAATATGCCCCCGGGGCATCATTATGTCCTTTGCAGTCTTGAAAGTGGACCACATGGTTGGGAATGGACACATTCTTAGATGATTTATTACCGGCGAACTGTCAAATCACAGGCACAAAAGTGTTAAGGGAGTGGGAACATAATCGGAAGTTATCAACATAATACCTTGCTAGCCATCACGTACTACTGTGTACTTACTCGTCTGTTCATTCAGATGTGTTCACCGCATGCATAATCACTGTCACTTGGCTATGAAACTTAAAATACATATCGGGCCTATTCAGTATTCATATATTATATTAATTTGAACAGTTCAAACTGGTTCAAAGTTCGTAAACGTTGTGCCGAAATCTTAAAGTATTTTATAACGTATTGCGTATCTGTGAAAATTTACATATTGAATATCTTTTTAACAGTTTGACCAGTCTTTAGCGTAGCATTGACTTCAATTTCAATCTGAATATTTGTTGAACTCATATACACACAATTAAACCAGTTACTCAATATTATGTTTTATTTCGGTAGAAAAGGTTTCATTCCACTTGGGAAATTGAACTAAGTATGTGGTTTTGCAAACGGCATTCAATATCAATTACATTTTAAAGCCTTGACTAATGCCTTATTACTAATGAAGAGAGGGGTAGTTAACATGATTAAATAGCAAAAGAAGAAATGAAACACTTTGCCGCATACGCTGTGTATGTAACATCAAGTATAATGAGTGCGATAATATATTATAATTTAGTAGGAGAAGATTAGCATGTCAACAAGAAATATCAGTGGTTGTTGATGAAACTCTGCCCATCTATTTGATTCGCGCTAAGCGACGCGATAACGCATCGTCCCTCAATTTTAATATTCGTAGATACCGACCACGCAGGCAGTCCACCGCTCAAAACATTGGATACCCATCCATTATGACACCATCTAAAATGGGCAAAACTAAACAAAACATCATATCTTGTATTCTCTAATTAATCAATGAACACACTCGTTTTGTATCTCGTGGCACCCCTTAAGATGAATTGGAAACAAACAACCAAGACAAATACATGTATTGTATCCTCGCAGCAACCGGTTTGAAACATTTGTCTAATTACAAGTTGTATAACTGTTGACTAGCATACCCATGTCCTAAGTAACAAGGTGACATCTTGACCATTTACGACAAAAATAATTATATGTCAGGTGACCTTACACAGAAAACGTGTAAACGGTCAATAATGTCGCGGAGTATACATCATTTCTACCTCATTGTAGATAACCCGGGCAAAATTACCTTCCGAACTACAACTACATACTATAGTATTTATACTGAATTTACAAGATTACTTATTGTTTTGTATTTGAATCACGTCAACACCTCGCCGGAAATACATGTTTATACACACGTTTATTAATGAATGCGCTTGGGAAATCCCCCGCTTTTACAAGCTTAAAGTTGTCTTTCTTAGGTGGAGTGGTTTGAATAATGTATGGAGTTACGCAGAAGATAAGTTACCAGCCAACATTAGTATAATCTTTTACCTTTATCTTAAGAATAAATAATTAAGAATTATTTATTCTTATGATATTTACCCACACGTTTAAATTTAACTTTCTATATACCTTTATCTTGTATATCCAATTATAAGGTATTTCATATGGGCTTGTGGGTGACTTCTTTTTTATCCGATTAAGATTTTCAGGCTCTTCTGTTTTCTATAATTAAAGTTTACTTTACTTTCAAGGCCATAGTACTACTATGCTGAAGTAGACTTGGCAACGTATATTAAACTCCTATAATGAGTGCCACTTTACTGCCTCCAACAAGTTGTATTAATAGAAATACTCAAGTACGATTTGAGTCTTCTTTATGTTAGTCTGTCGTTTTATGTTGTCATTATTTACAAAAAATGAACAAGTATGTTATTATTGCTTGAGAAAATGTGTGAACTCGTAATAAAAGGTGTCTCGCAGCGCGCTTTACACGGCGTACACACGCAGATAAATACGCACGGTACGCGTATGTGCATGGCCAATCATATTACAGTATGCGTCCGTTGTAAAGGCAACAACTTCCGGTGCAATGCACAGCAGACGTATCTAACGCTTTTTGTTTTACGATGTTACTTTCGATAAAGAGGCCCAGGTATGAATAAAAAACGTGTACAGAAAAAAAAGAGAATAATAATATTCTACTAATTATGTGCGTTTATTATACGCTTTTATTTTTCTCAATGACGCTTATGGTAGGCAATTATCATTACGCTGTCTTCAGGAAATCACTTTAACAATTTAGCCTTAAACTAGGCTAGGGCAGACAATGGCCAATTGTTGGCGCAAACATATTAGTACTTAGATTGTTAGACCCCTAACAGCTACCCAATACGCTCAGAGCAACGAATTAATTAGGATGTAGTGATTTTGCCACGGTACATAGCACGTTGGGCTTAGCGGGCTCGAACTATAATTTTCTGTTTATAAGTCCTGCGCTATTCTGCTAAACCACACATACCCTTTATTACTATGTTGTAAATTCTGACGGTACAAACTTCCAAAGAGAAACGGACAACTAAATAAGCCCTTTATTTACCCTGAACCTACTTCGGCTATCTTGTAGTATGTGTTTCCTTTACAAAAGAGATGGTTCAGTGGTAGAATTCTCGCCTGTAACGCGAGAGGTTCAAGATCGTGGTCCGTATACCTCTTGTTGTGCCTTAACCGCCCTATAAACAGGTTGGATATGTGCCTTATTGAAATATTATTAATGTTTTCTGTAGAATGACTGAGATAATAGCATTTTAGATAAGAGTGATTACCTCTAGAGACACAACGTTGAATAGGCGTGTTATGATGCTTACGTCTGAACAGTTTAACCATTATCTCCAAAACTTCGAGGTTGAGCAATTGACTTTAGTGCGTGGTTCACAATTGTAACTTCAGTAACTGTAGTAGTAGTAGTTGTAGTAATATAGGTCTAGCATTTAGTATAATATAATCTGAATATTTGTATGATGATTTCATTTTGTTTAGTATTGATACTGCATTGAGCGCTTACGAGTGTATTGATACTATCGGCTAATTTTAAATCAGAAGTTATATTGATAATCATTTAGATATTTGTCCAAGTATGGATTTACTATACTAATGGTTTGAAAGGTGGTACACTATTTATCAGTTGGTTATAGATAGTTCAACGTCCAATATAATTAGGTAGACGCATAGCTGTTACCTTCTTATCAACTTCTCTGAAAAATATGCCTGAAGGGTAGTGCTGTATTAAATTACCCACTAATCTGATAGGCAATATATCTGTACATGCACACAAGTGGTTAATGGCAAATGAGTGAAGGCATATAATTATTCAACTACTGTATCAATACATTATATCAGGACTCACCGACCTAAAGTTTACTTAATTTTAGCAGAAGTAAAAATCTTAAACAATTTTTAGTTAAGCATTCTGTTTCGATCATTAAACGAAAATCTGTGTTTTCAGTACACTTGCAGTCTAAAAGAGTTCGGTTTAAAACACAGGTTGTTCGTTTCAAGCATGTACCGGTACAAGCATTAGTAAGAAGAGAAAAAGCATTCTATCTATTTACAATCTATCTCCGCTGACCTATCTGCTTTCACTAGTACAGGTGTCTCAGATCTAGACTTTATCGGGTACACTTTTATCGGAATATAAGACAGCGATTTGGTTGTATTGCATAGAGTAAAACCGTCCTCGGGGATTATTTACGACACATATCTTCCTCGTAGTACCTCGTCTTGTTTGCGATCAATATCAGGGTGAAATAAAGATTTGAACTGAGCAGTTTGAGGGTTTTATGTTTTAACGACTTCCAAATGCCAGTCTCATCAGATTACAGTACATGCTAATGGGGTCCAAAACGACGGCGTGGTTAAAACGAAGATTTTTCCATTTAGAGATTAATTGGGTTTACGACCATTATTGACAAACATGGACGTAGAAATCCGATAAGCAGCAATGCCATAGTGCTTACTTGGACATAATATTTTTTTTTTTAAACGAATTAATTAACAAAAACGCAAGACAAGAGATCGGCACTTTAATGATACAATCAATCAACGGAAATGCCAGATATTCGACTATTGTAAGTAATCTGACCGTCATCCCTGAGTTAGTCTCTGCCTCCCATTGAATTGAGCAAAATTAAGCTGACCTTGGCAGAACGAATGATGGCTGGCGGAGTACGTTTATTTACTATTTAATGATCAACCGGACGCTACCACTAGGACGTCGTAGTTTATAAAACCTGTACTTAATTTATGTAATTAATCAAAATGACATTTTTATATGATTTAAATAGTTATGACACCTAAATTAAGGGCCTCTTACATTTAAGGGCCAAAATATATAGATTAATGTTTTTATAATCATAATACTCCGTTACCTTATAATATAATTTTTCAGTCGTTAAGTATCAATCTACTTGTGTTAGGGCAGTTAATGCTACATTATGATTTCATTCTTCAGTTGTGTTGTAAGATGTTATTATCATAGATAGTGTCCCTCGTTTTCAGCCAACCTTGCTTATGACAATGATGTCATTTTATTTAATATCATGACAACCAAAATCACGTCACTTGTACGTCATCCGACGTCGTATTGAAATACTAGATATTAACAAAACTATGATATAAGAATCCTAAATATATACTAATTACTCGTATTTTATATAACATCCATAATTAGATTAGTTATCCGCTAGCTACCACTAACCATTACAACAATGCTACCAAACCCCACTCAAAAAAAACACATATCTTGCTAACATTCATGCCCGGCCTTTGTTACTGTTTCATAATGATATGGAGCGAGTGACTTTATTTATATAATTATATATCTGTTAAGTTTCATATCCTTTTTCAACAACAGACAATATAATTTGACAAACTTGCAGACATTTTACTGGGCAAACTTAAAAGGAGCTGGTATAAATATGTTTTATGATGAGTATTAAAAGTCATACATACATATACATACATACATACACCGGGCTTTTATAATGTGCCGTTTCAAAAATATTACAGCGCAGTAATGCAAACAATTTAAAAAACTATATATACAGATCTATATGTATTTAAAACAGCTTTCTTTCTTTTTTAAGTTGATATTTGTAGTCATTGAAGTTTAATGATTGATGAAATACAATTGCGTAGTTTGAAATGCCATTGTGCAGTTCAAGGGGAATTATGTTGGTCGATTCGACGCGTTATTATTGCTGCAAAATAGTTTTACAGGTATATAAGTTTATAATACCGAAAATACGTAATAGTGTCTTTTAGGTATCATATGTTTTTGGTTCTGTCACATTATGTTAGCCTTGTTAGAGTACGGTGTATAATTAAACGATTTAATCATTCTTAACTTTTACATTGGTAATGAGTAAACAACATTTTGATATCCAATAGTGATATAAAAACACAATTTGAATGACGTTAGATTTGTTCTCCAAGGTGATTGTACCTACCAGGAGAAGCTTCTTTTAACTGAATGTACCAGAGTTTTAAGTCTTATTTAAAAATATGGGTATGTATTTGGGTATGTATCAGGTATTGAAAAAAAATCCTATGTCCGAACTTTCATTGCTGTTACATGTACAATTATTGAAGCTTCCAAAAAAAAAAAATAATAATAAAAAAATATACAAACAATAAAACCAAGTTATGAATTAGGAAAAACACATTCCGGCGAAATGAACATGTATCTTTTAGGTATTGTTTCCTGGATAACCACCGGTGATTTAAAATAGTTATCTTTCTTTACAAAGTCATTGGGCTGCTTTGTGTCTTGTGTCTAGCAATTCCCAGGTACTTTTGAAAAGTAGGTATTTGATTGTAAGCCTTGAGATTCGGTTTTTTAGAAAAAACGCATGTATCATTGATAAAACCTGATGATGTATTAAAGACCTCAAGCATAGTATAACAACAATGCTTAGGTTGTTTCACATTTGTTCTAGTTCTTAAATGCTTCCATCGGGACACGTTTTATAGGACGTGGTTCGTCTACATATTGTTACACAACAGACAAAGTAACACGGCAAGGCGATGCTTTATTTGTTTATATTTGCCCTATTATTTGTATTCAAGGGTTTATTAAAACAGCGGGGTTATCGCATTTAACGCAAGAACGCGCGTCGCTACGACAACCCTGCAATAGTGCATACTGAGGATTCGAAACACAATCTTCTATTATTGCTTTAAATCAAAATCATAATTTACAGAACTGCATTTATCAAAATCTCAACTTTAATCTCAGATTACAGACCGTTTTCAAATGAAATATATCTTAATTGACAAACTAGTCTGTAACCATTCTAGGCTAGATCGTAAATAACAGCAAATTAATAAAAATTAGCAATTCCAATGAAATAATTACTCGCTATGAGAGTATTAAATTAAAAAAAAACATTGTTTTCTTGTTTTTGTGAATTTTGAAAGTAAAAGTAGTGTCATTGTGGTTTTTTTTTAATGTTTAATTTAATAGGGATTTTTTCATGGAATTTTAATATCATAATTGCAATCTAACATAATAAACAGATTATGGAATTCAATAATATAAATGAAAAACAATTATCAAGGTAATCAAACAACTGACACAGATTGAGTACGTTAAGTGTATTAACCTGCGTAATTACGTAAATGAATTGAAATGTATATAAAATGAACACAATGCTGCCTCTTTATTTGATAAAACATGGATATTTTTTTTCTTCTTCAAAATAGTTGAAAGCAATAATAATTACAATTTCAAATATCATATTAAATAAGCTGAAATGCTTTCTGTAAAATTATATTCTTCCCCTTGGCAGTGAACCTGCCAATCAAGCCTGTTATTAACGTTGCAGTTTAATGACAACCGGCTTGTTTGGGCTCTATGCTAGTGTTATCCCAGAAACATTATCCCGAGAGTGAACGATAATGTCATTTTAAAATCATTTTGACGGATTGAAGCGTAACGTTGTATATATGGTTCTTTTGTCAAGTAATCATTGTGATGTATGGGGTTACAATGGAGTCACATTCAATACGGTCAGACAGACATAGTTATGGCTTGAACCAATCAACGATTTCTCATCAAGTAAAGAAATCTTGATTATCCGTACAAAAGATAAGCACACAATAAACCTCAAAAGGCAAACGGATAGTTCAGAATAACAATTGTAGTTAGTTTGTTTCATATTAGAACATCCAAAGCAATGCCATTAACTAAGCAGAACACAATCTAAGCTACATTACTTAGGCTAGCATCACGTATATTTTGCCACCTTTATGAGCTTATTAACTACCGTATATCCTTACCAATTTGTTCAGCAGCACATAATTATTAATGACCCGTTAGCGATTTATGAGGCAACGATTCATCAGCTGGCTATTTGTACTAGAGCATCGCCTGACGACATGTAAAAGTAATCCTGGTAACCGTAATTGTATCTGCCTCTAACCTCTAAGGAAGTGCTCTTTAATCATAAACTTAATTAAACTGGGTTTGGTTAATTAAGATGGTTGTTTTACTGGTTATTCTTTCGGGGAGTTTATGAACATTGCATTATAAATGTCTGTCTACATTTCAAGTTAAGGTTAAAGAATTAGCAGCTCTGGATACAATTTTATATACAGTGTTATGCTGCCGACATTTCTTATCTGAAACTAACATATTTCATTGAAAAACCACCAATCCCAACCTTATTCGTTGTAATAACCTATCGCAACAATACGTGCATAATTACCAGAATAGCAATCATTTTAAAACTTATTTTGTAATATATTTCGACATTGTTTCCAGCTTGATGTTTACAAAATGAGTAGATAAGAAGAATCTTTTCTACTATTATGAGTAAAAAAGGAATAATAAATAAATAAATAGTAATTAACAATACAAATTGTACTTGGCGATGAAGTTTGTATAGCACTATTTTGACATGACTAGCATATCATAAATTCATAAAAAAACCCAAAATTGCAAAAATAACCCCTAAAACACTCTGGCACTTTTCTCAATTTTTTAAATATACCAAATTACGCCTGCATGGTTTTGACGTGTGGTGTCACATTAAGTTACTTTAACAAACATACACATACACAAATGATAAAACCAAGTTGTGAATAAGGAAAACCTGTGAGAATTACATGCCAAATCCTTTAGGTATTGTTCCCTGGATGACTGAACGTGCTTGAATATAGTTTAGATGTTGGCGATTTTGTTTGAAAATCATTAGGCTGCTTTGTGTCTGGTGTATTTCTCACAGTCTATTGATTTCCAGATAAAATTAGTAGCTTATGAAAATTAAACTTTGACTTGAAGCCGTGAGACTCGGTTATAAAACATAATGATGTAATTAAAGGCCATGGCCCACAAGCAGAATTAAAGGTTGAGGTTTATTCACCTTTGGTCTAGTTTTTAGTTTATCTAAGTTACTTCGGGAAACATTTATAGAACATTGTTCATCTATATCTGTTACATAACAGATATAGTAATGCAGCTAAGTGAGACTATATTTTTTCAGATTCCTCTAACCATTCTTATTAAAGGGTTTAACAAAACAGCGGGGTTATCGCAATTTCACGCAAAAACGCGCTTAGCTAAGCCTATCCTGCAATATTGCATAATTGGGATTAGAAAATAAATCTACAATTATTGCTTTAAATAAATATCAAAATTTACAGAAATCCAAATTTAACCTGAACATTTCGCCGGACATCATATTTCCGAATCTTGAAGAAATTACCCGTTTTATTTTTGGAGTATTCTCCACCTGAAATCTCAGATTACAGATTGTTTTAGGGAAATATGTCTCAAGTGACAAACTACTTTGTAACCGTTTCTTTCTCTGCTTTTATATTGCTCATAGTAGTGTTACATAAGGTGTACATTCTTTGCTTAACATCAACAGCCCGAAATGATTAATAAACAGAAGACAAACAAAGTGCATACATAATCATGTAAAGCTCCTATTAACCAAGTGACTAAGGTTTTCACAACCGTTGGTGTGTCCATGGTGGGGGTTGGGGTCCATGCCCTCTTCGAAAATCTCTTTCGAAAACATATTTTGTAATGAGGACTTAATATCATGTTTTACAATAGACCATATATGGTCTATGGTTTTACATGGGCACTCCCTTTGATGCCCAAAGGGGATTCCCATGGACCCTTAACAATTATCTCATTAACGCATTGCCGCGCATTTTGATTTATTGTAAAAAGAAGCGTTTCCAGAAGATTGACAATCACACAAAATACCGGTCAACATTTTGCCGCGATATTAACCAAATATACAAATAACCCGTTGTAGGATCCCTAGCTACATTCACACTATTCATCATTGGTACTCTAAATTAATATATCCCTGGGAAAACACCCATCCAAAATATACGCGGTATTGACACTACAAACAAGGTTTGTGAATTTAACCTGTAACATGTCGTTTTCATAAAAGGACTGTCTTGTTCATTGAATTTACGTAATTACTCTTGTAAATTTACTAACGAACTCTATTTGTGCCATTGTGTTGGTATATATCTTCAGAATCGCTTTTTATTTGAAATAACGAACTGTATTATCTGTATTGTGTGTTTGATTGTAACTAATGGTGAATTTAAATTAATTATGAATTAAAGCAAAATAATTAATCGCTTTGAGACTATTTAATAAAACAAATACAATTGTTTTCATGTTTTTCGATAGCTTAAAAAATAAAATTAATGTAGTTGTGTTGTTTAATTATTTTGTATGAATAGCAATTTTTCATGGAATTT